>JABSMS010059216.1:0-21848 GCA_018902275.1 Aleiodes sp. PSUC_FEM 10030003
AGGAAGTTTTGAAGAGATCACTTTAAAAATTCCTGAATTTCTCAAAATTTTTAGTGCGTGGTTCCGTAATTTTTAGTTCATCAAAATGTCCCGTGGTTACTGAAAAGGTTCGGTAATTTTTAATGATTTTTTTTTCAGTGTACGGAGTAACCCTGATCAATAATTCCCACCCTCCGCCCTCGCAACCGAGCAACATACGAACACGATCTGCAACCCTGTTACAAACCCCGAGATTCTTTTGTTCTCCACAAATCGACATCCCTCAAGGGACTTTGTTATGCATACAAATATAATATTTTGACCCTCCACTTCTGTGCCCGTGTGTCAGTTTGGAATGGAAGCGAATAAACAAAATGGAGGAAGAAGAATAAAAAATTCCCGGGTTTTCTATTGCGGCCCACACCTGGCAGTCATTTCTCAAGGTTCATATCTCCCTGTGACTCGGAGGAGTTCGTCTATTGTCCTCAGCTTTCTTGGGGAAAAGTTTCAAGGCGATACTTCCAAGACGATGGCAAAAGACAAAATGAACGGTCATTAATACCGTGATAGAGGTGGCTTCATAATAAGATAACATGTATAACACTCGTTTATTTTTACCGCCAAAAGTGGATTTCTTTCTGGAGAAAGAAGGAATTTTAAAAATGACGAAGGGGAGTTTTCCCAGCCATTCACTGCCAAAGGCCTTTCAATTTGTTTTTCAGCGCTAACTCCACCGCGATCATCCACTCCTTGCACTCAGTTTCTACAAATTGCTCCACTTTCATGAAGCCCTGGTCACCCTGAGCCAGTGATAGTAAATCAGGTTGCTTATTCTTTTTTGAATAGATTCAAATTTTTTATGAAACTGGGTAAAAGCGTCGGATGTTGAGATATTTCGATGTTTCCTATTTTTTTAAAATATCATTTAATGTTGCACTTTTCGACACAATTATTAGGGCGTATTTTGCGACCGATGGCGATTTTTTGTGTGAATCATTGAATATATCCGGAGTTTATATCGTCGCCCTAGAGTCAAATGGGCGTAAGCGCCATTTTTTAAAAATCTACAAAAATTGGATTTATACTCATTTTTTCAGTGAATGATTCCTAAAGATCCTATAGAATATACGCTGAACTCATATGAACAGTATCGTTTCAATAAAGTTCCAATAATATTATTGATACCGCGATTTTCACGCGACGCATTATATTCTAAACTGGGGAATTCAACTTTTAGTCTAGGCCCTTGCTACTCCAGCTTTATACTTCCCTAGTGCCGTTGACATCTCCGCGATTTATCTTTCTTCAGCTTAGACAAATTGAATTTGTTTCGTATCCCGAAACCGAGGAATAAACTTTAAAATGTAAAACTTCCTGACTTTCTCTATTCTCAACTTATATTCGATCAGTTCCTCAAATTCTCCACTAGCTAACTATGTGTTGGATACAGAAGGGCCTTGAAGTGTATTACTGGAGAGTGTTTCGTGTTGAACATGATTCCCTGATTGTGCGTGCGGTTGTACAGTTAAAAAAAAGTGGCTGCTTCGCGTAACGTGTAGACTCGAAATTGTAGAGATGTTTGTTGAATATCCATAAAGACTTTAGCTTTCGGGTAATAATTGTAGTGTATATGGATACGTCGATACGTGAGAGCAAGTTGAATCGGTATCGTGTTGACGCACTATCTCTACCTTCAGGAGACCAGGAAGCTATCGTGTTTATAGTATTGTGTCTGAATATGTCAGTAAATACATGATATCCTAGTACATTTTGTGTTCACGGGATTCGAATTGTCCTCAAGTATAAATGAATGTATTAGATCCATTGTTTCCATCTTGCGCTAATATCAGAACTATTTCCTAATTACAATGATTATATTTTATAATGAATAGACCTCTCAAATGATAAAAAAAAACCGTGCAATAATTATTGCTTTAATTGTTAATATTATAATTACAAAAAATTCGTAAAATTTCGGTTGTCCTATCTGAAATCGCATGAACCAAGAAGTACCCGTCATAATTCCCTGATAACTCTGACATCCAAGCGATTTGTCTTCGGTTCCCCACACATTTTACCACTGTTTCATAGTTTCTCTTTACATTCTTGTTGAACCAATCGTGAAACATACCAATGTGTGTATGAGTTTTTTACGATAAAGTAAAAAAAAGGCATCGCCAGACGAGAACCCCAGAGGATCCCATGGTTTCCTGGTTTTTCGTTTCCAGACATTACAAAACAACTTGGTTTATGTTCCCACGGGTCTCTCCTCGGTAATCGTTGGATCTGAGGGCATGCGAAAGAGAAGAAGAGGAAGAGAAAATAAAAATTTTTCGAGATGTTGGAAGTTTACGAGCTCCATGCATGGATGATCGCCTAATTGGTTGGACCCTTTGAGCAATTAGGAGTATCCTAGAGGGTTTCAGCCAGTCATTCTGTAGAACATTGTGGAACTCGACTACAAGAACAAAGCCACATTTGGTTTAAAGATAAACTATGCCAACAGGATCCCATGAAATGTGCAGGGCTGTCAATGTAAGAAAATGGAATCGTTGAAGGGTCTTTCTTTGGGACTGTACGACCCTAAAGGGCATACACCTACGCACTTTTACTAGGATATCATGACAATGGGAAAAGTCCTTTGGCCCAAGACGCCCTTCCTCAGATTAACACGAAAGCACATGAAGGGATAGTTTGCAACTGAACCACACTCACTTAGGGAAGTTTCTGAGTATAGGCTCTCGATTTTAATTGGAAGGGATGAGTTTGAGGAACGTAGAGCCATCCAATGGAGCCCAAAGGATGCTGGGGTGAACGAAAGTGAAAGTCAAATTCAGATGAAAGCATAACAGGAACACATGTTCATGCTTCCGTAGTCCTCTGGGATATTTGAGTATTTCATCTGCTGTGAAGAAGAGACGGGACTATATCTTCCGCAAGAATATATATAGATGCTCTTTCTCGATAATATTATAGTGAGCACAATTCTATAAATCGGAGACAGCAGAATTTACGAATTCCATTTTTCCTTGATCCTTCATTGGAATCATCTGATTTTTTTCCGAATTTAGAAGAAAAAATAATATATCACAACAATGCAATCTCGTTCAATGAGGCGTGAGACGCCCACGAATACCATGGTAACGTGCACATATGACGTGTATATACCTATTACAACTATATGGAACCCGGATAGTTGTCACCGTGATATGTCCCTTTTGCGCAGAACGCCAAAAGTTAAGTGGGTCACTAGTATTTTCAGGGATACGTGTTCACTGGAGCACAAGAACTATTCCGCTATATTGATAAAAATCATTGGACAGTGTTAATTGGTAGAATGCGTGAACGCACTTCAGCCCTCCAGGGACTCGGTGAAAAGGGCATCGTACACAGGGTATCATAATATAGATGCTGGTCGTTTAGGGTCTACCCATAGACATAATTCTTCTCCTTAACCATTAAAATATTTCATCGGTTTGCCCTCACGTAGGCGATCATCGGAGAACCAGTTGCTTTCTATATTTTCTTCTCCCACAACAATGCGCCACAAGCTTTCACTATGTGTTGGAGAAGAGTTCTGAGATAAATACCGCGAATTTTTTTTTCGCTCAAGAAATAATCAAGAATTAATACATAGTCCAAGATTTTTCGAGATTATCAGAATTTGGTTATAATTCTTCAGTTCTTGTCTCAATACAGCTGAGCAATGCTTCCCAGGTGAAACAACTGGTGTTGGGAAATGGAAGACTGTGCACGAAAAAGCAAGTACGTGAACGCAGCTGACGGACTCCTCCCTCACAGTCATATTCCCCTGATGAAAAAATCAAGTTTGTTTTGTACAAGTTTTTTTTCAACTACATTTTATCATGAAAGCTGAGAATATTAACAACAAAATTTGTGAGAATACCAGCCATGTTTTCCAAGTATCCTGAACAAAATGAAAAAACTCCAGCGGAAAACAACAGGAAAGCAGGAGAGTTAGGGAAATTGAAAACGAGAGAGAGAGAGATGTAGATGTGACTGACCTATCGTGTAACTTGTCTGGAGCACTGCATTTCGAAGGGGTTAAGACTCCAGACGTCCACGTGTCGTCGGTAGGATCAGGATTCCATGGGCGTGTTGTGAGTAAAGGGCCATTCGGTTTCCAAATGCATACAGATTCAACTGAAGTGAAAGGTATCGATGGAGGTTTCTGAATAATGTTTTTAAGTGCTCCAATTTTCAGAGATATTTTTCGATTTATTTGCAAGTCCATTGCATTCATAGATTAAGAATATCATTATTTCCTGGTCTAAAAAATAACACAATTTTTCATATATCTCGATTTAATTTCAATCGATATTGGAAATAAGCCGTAGCCTTCGTATCGAAGCTGATATGAATAGCGGGGAAACTTTTCTTTTCCACAGTTGATAAAATTCAAACGAATCACTCCGTAGATGAAACTGCTTATAATGAAGATAAATTCGTACGTAGGAACAAAGGGTGTTCATCTGAGTAGTCTCATGTAAATGAATGGGGATTCGATAGGGCGTTGTAACAGGGAAGCATGTGGATGAGAGAGGAATCCGAGGGTCTTGCAGCAGGCCCCAGCTGAGGAGATACGGCTGGACAAACAAACAACTATGGCTTTACCCCCTTTATTACAGGATTGTGAGTATAATACATCGAAAGAGCCTTTAAGCATCCGTGTCAATGACACAGGGAACCAGTTCAGATCTCTCGGAGAAGTTGACTTACTACACTTGTATTCACTTTGTATTTTCAAGGCTTGTGAAATTCTCATACACTTTTGTAATTCTTGGGTTGTGGGGATGAATACACATTGGTATATCCATACTTATGTTCTTGTAGTAACTACGAAACAACACAGAGACGTAACAAGTACCAAGGATCCAGGAGCATCCAGGAGATTGTTCGAGGGGATGTTGAATATCATTGTAAAGCTTGCTATTTGTATGCATGTACGAGAACCGAAGAATTTTCGTCGGAGCAACCCCTGTACTTTTTTCGAGTCGCGCAAAGAAATCATTCGGGGGTGCCGAGTACTAGGATATCATAGAAATAGTGGAGTTTGTTTACCATAGTGGGGTTGAACATACTGGGGATGTTATATGACGAGGGGATCACAAAAGGTTTTTCTCGGTGGTCGAAGCCTATTGTATATTTGGTATGCTGGATTGCTATTGTGACGTAGCACTACCACATCCTGAATTCTGATATGCCATATGTTCGGTGCAGTCAGTCACATGGAAAGGAATCGAGGTCTTGGAATGTTTCTTTAGTTTAGTTTCCACGAAGATAACGAAACGAAATAATAGCAGAAACAAAGCTTGGCTCATGTTGCATTATTCTTCAAAAAATTAGTGTGTATTGTTGATCACTCAACGAACTCGTTCAGAAAATTTCACAAATCTAGCATATTTCCTTGTTTTAGTCTAAAAACTGCGGAACTTCCTCAATAGAGCTCGTGTTTTATACTTCTGCTTATAAATATTATAAATTACGTGAAATGAAACATTTTTTCAAGTTTTGAAGTACAAAGAAATATCTGATGTACTTCAAGAGATACATTTCATGAGAACAATAGTTTTTGTTTTTCATATATCAACCTGAAAGGCTTCGAGACACTACTTTTTGTTGGACAGAAGTGAAAAAGAACATTTAATTGTACCATATATGTTCAAACATTCTTGAGGGCGACGCGATGAAGAAAAAGATGTTCCAGATATTTCTGGGAAGCCAGACATTGTACAAAAAAAAGACCGCTGGCGGTGCCTTTATACTAAAGATACTACAGATCGTGTGGTGCATGTCGGCATTTGTTAATTTGTGATAATCCATCTGTCTGACCCCCTTGTGCGTCATTATCAGTTTGACTTATCTGAGCTTACTCTAATGCCAATCATTCAAAAATAATGCACGATGGGGAGGGATAAAACACACACAAGCTGGTTTGTAGTCTGATTCCCGTCTGAATTCAATAGTCTGCAGCAGTTACTCAAAGAGTCATGACGAGTTTCATAATTTCTCAGTCTTTGAACTCATTACGTTAATGGTGTTTATGAGTTTAACGTATCAACAATTTGTTGACAACCTAGAAGCCTCGACGTTATTATCACAAAACTCGCCAGACACTTGCGTCAATCAATTTTTCCATTTTCCTCATTATCATCGAAACTCATTGCAGTTAATGTTCAGCATTTACATCTTCAGCAGCAACACAAGACGATAGTTGTAATTCATCATTTTGTCTCCGTGAATCAGTTACAATGTAATTGCAAATAAGTGTAATAAGGAATTTTTGTGCAAATAAGTTAGCGTGATTCCTAGTGCAAATAGACTGTGACGTGCAATTAGATTTATTAGCGATAAACTCGAAGGAAAAAAAGGCAAAATGTTTCTCAACGAAACTCTACTCCTGTTGACATACACAGCAAGTATGATGGCGACGCTGCCAAACGAAACGGGGACCCTGAATCCTGAGGTCGAGGTTAAACTTCAAAATATCACGACCACGACCTTGTCACCAGAAGAGGAGGAGAATAAATTTGGCTTCGAAGATGGTACGTATTTTAACAGATGAACTGAAAATCCCAGACGAGACGATAATGGCTGACCTATGTCCCTCTTCATTTTTTTTCGCTGCTCGAAATAATATTCAATCGATTCTCAGAACCAAATGCTCATCATGCCCAGTCTCAGAAACAGACCTTCGGAATTTCCGAAGATACGTTTTGTTATCATTCATCCCGTGATAACCTCTTATGGTAGTGGTACTCTATGTACATCGAATCTCTAGTGTATATCATGACACGTGTTTGAGGATGAGAAGGCGAAAATATGGAGTTGCGGAATGCGTGAATATTCCTTTGTTCGAATAGAAAAATGCTTCGTTTTCAAGTTTATATTAAAATTCCACATTAAAGAATTCTATTTCTGAGAATGTATGATTGAAGAAATCCAGATCAATCAAGATCAAAAAGGTTATAAGAAGGAAATTCGAACAGTTGTTGAGCTTGCTAATAATTTAGAAGTCTATTCTCAAAATTTGAGGAATAGAAGAATTGCCTTTCATGTTCAGGAAAAGATTCGTTACCAAAAATTCTAGAATACTGTCTTATTCACATTTCGAACATTGAGGTCACAAAGAATGTTGAATATTTATTCGACTATGTCTGATAAAGATGGGGGAATGTGCTTTTTAGCACAATCATTGAATTGAAACATATTTCTTTTCTAGAATGGTACATGTGGCGATGTTATCAGCCATATGGTTGCTTCTACATTGGTGCACCGTGGTCAGGTGAGAACCGACCTGTCTCCACCTTTCCTGGACGACCCGACAGCGTGAATCCTCACTACTTATTGTACACAAGAGGAAAAAGTGACACTTCGCATGAACTTCTGATAGACAATTCCGATAGTATTCTCATCTCACCGTTGAACAACAAACTGAATACATACTTCATCATTCATGGATATTTAGATAACGGAGACAAATCTTGGGTTTTGGTGAGTATCAAATTGTTTCTGATGTCCATTAATGCATTTATAATCAACAAAGAATTCATCTTCCAGAGGATAAAACATGAACTATTGCTTCGGGAGAATTGCAATGTCATAGTTGTCAATTGGATTGGTGGTGCCGGTCCACCTTACCCCCAAGCTGTAGCCAATACTCGTTTGGTTGGTGCTATGACAGCAAGATTGGTTTCTCAGTTGATCGAAGTGGCACAAGTGCAACCACGACGTATTCATTGCATTGGTCACAGTCTTGGTGCCCATACTTGTGGCTATTCTGGATATCATCTGAGAGTACAATATGAACAGAATCTGGGAAGAATTACGGGTAAATTGGAATTACATTTTAGGACTATCTTTTTCGAATTATTTGTTTCTCGATTCATGAGACATTCATCAGTTCAAAGTAGTACATTTCGTGTACTTAGACTTCGTGTGATGAAAAAAGCAGAAGTTTGATGAGTCACGAATTTGTCATTCATTTGCGGTAGTAGTAAGTTCTCGTAGCAGATGAAACTGACGAGTTGTTGAATTATCGTTCAATATTTTTGTTGAATTTCACGAATTTTTCAAATATTGTACTATTTCAACAGTTCGAACTATTTGAATAACTCGAGTAGTCAATTGATTCCAATATTCCATTTGTTTCTGAATCGAATTGTTCGAATTGAAGTGCAGTGAATAATTCGAATTTGCGGATATTCGCACACTCCTACCATTTCGCCCACGTTCTCTCTATTGAGTATCAACCCGTTGTCAGTATGCTCAGGGAAGTATCAATAATCATGTTTAAACCTCATTCCACCGGCAAGAGTGAGTACCCGGGGAGTTCCGCACGAGCTATCGATCTCGTCAAGAACTACCAGGGCAGTAGAGGTTGCTGAGGGTAAAAAAGAATCGTCGGGGTATTAGAATTGTATCGACCATGTCACGAAACACCACAAAGGGAAAATTGAATGACAAGAATTTTGAACACTTGAAACCGATGACATACACAGAGAAAAAAAATTCTTGTGGTAAGAAAATGTATTGGTAACGAAATTCTCCTTCGTAATTTCTGTATCTATATATATCGAAATTTTCCGGAGCGAAGTAAATTTTCTGACAACAAGAAATTCTTTTTCTCAGTGTAAACCATACGTTTTCTAGCTTCCTGTGTATATTAATATGTTACTAGATTTTAGTTTTGGATATATTTGAGAAAGATTTTACCATCTTTTCATGGATGGATACCTTCTATTACTGCGACCGTTTCGGTTTAGCCACAAATGGAGAAAGAATGACATCCCTGCCCTCAGACCCATCTGAAGTGTTGAGTAAACAGTTGGAGTAAGAGACCAAAAAGATTTAGGAAGTGGCATCCTTGAAGGAATTTCGAGTTTCGATACCTCCTTGAGCATTCCTTATTACCATTGAGGAGAAGAACAAGTCGAACATTAAAGAATTGATTTATTTTCAGGTCTCGATCCTGCAGAACCCCATTTTAGTAATACTTCCCCCATGGTGAGACTTGATCCGACGGATGCCGATTTCGTCACTGCTATACATACAGACTCTAGTCCTTTCATGACTGGTGGTCTTGGAATAAGTCAGCCCGTTGGACACATTGATTTCTATCCCAACGGAGGTAAAAATCAGCCAGGTTGTAATCACGGAGTTTTGAACTCAATCACACTTGAACGAGGAAGCTTCTTCAAAGGTATTGCAGAGAGTCATAAATAAGTCATATCATGTAGGGGAAGGTGGGGTAAAATGAACACACTTTAAGTTTGATGTTATATATTATGAAAATCGCAAGAAATCGAGGAAAATATCAAAGATAGGTTTTGTTATCCTTCCAAAAGCGACGTATTTCCTGCTAGTAGATCTACATTTAATTGTTGCAAAAGAACATTTTTCGAGGGAAGTGAAAATTTGATTGTTCCAATGAGTTTTTGTTGTAAAAGGACGTAAGTGCAATTTCTTAAAAATCTACAAAAATTGAATCTACACTCATTTTTTCATAAGAATACTAACTTACGCCCTTTTATTATTCAGCAAGAAAAAAATGGCACTTACGCCCTTTCGATTCTACAGCGACGACATAAGCCCTTGATTTCCATTTGAGAAAAGATACACTCCACCAATTGACTACCAATTTTCTTGCGGATTTCTCATGAATTTAAGTCTGTATTTTTCTTCCAGGCATTAAAAGATTCTTGGGCTGTAATCACATCCGCAGCTATGACTACTTCATAGAAAGCATCAACACAGTCTGCCCATTTTTAGCAGTACCGTGTAGCTCCTGGACTAATTTTCAAGAAGGAAAATGTTTTGATTGTGTGAATCAGTACTGTCCAAGACTTGGATTCGACGCGCAACCAGGGAATTATCATGCATCTGTATACCTAATGACAGCTTCGGAGAAGCCATTCTGCCGTAAGATTAATTTTCAATACCCTCTTCATTATAATGTGTGTGTTTCATTTAATTTCATTTTTTGAATTAAATGAAACGAAATTATCATGAACGTAGATATAATGTTCCACATTATAATCATTAATAGATAATCATAATCACAGACAAGTTAGAATCATTTGGAAATTTTCTAGGTGGTCATTACAAAATCATGATCAACATATCGAAGACAAATGAGAGTGTAGATCATGGCGGTGAAGTTGGAATGTTTGTCATCAGAGTTATCGGCAGTGGGGGTAAAATCTCCGAGAAAATACCACTGAGTGAAACTTCAAAGTATTATGAACCAGGCACGGTCCACACTCTCGTGTTGCCTGGTGAAGTTGTAGGAAAACCTGAAGCCGTTGAAATCACCTGGGAATACCAAACATCTGTTTTCAATCCTCTAACATGGCGATTGTTGCATAAACCAAAGGCTTACATCGACATGCTGAAAATTGAGAGTTTAGAATTTGGTTCGGGGTGAATATTTCTTTATTACGATAAGACGTTCTTCAGAAAATTAATAATTTCATTGTACATATTATGAATTCAATGTTTCAGGATCACTGTCTGTCCTGACGAGTCTAAGGAACTTGTTGCCAATGAGCCGAGAACGTTGACCGTCGACAATTGTCGTCTCAATGATCTGAACATCGTTTCAACGTGAATCATCGTAAAAATGGATCGATACTATCATTCAATTGGGACTGAAAATTGGAGAAAAATTTTCATGCGAAATGATATTTTTTCCGAATAAAAAGAAATGTAGAGATCTGTGTTACCGATGTGATAGATCCATGTTATCACATTCTTTTCCCAAGCTAAAATTTCTGGATCAGCAATCGATATATTGGAACTGAATCGACCGTAGATGGCGCAGTTAAAAAAAATTGGGGAAAGTTTCGAAATGATTGAATGAAAGGACGATTGTTTCAAACTCTTTTTATAGTATTTAGTTATATCACAGTCTCACGGTGAATTTTGACCATTAATTGCGGAAATACAATAAACGTGATTTCATTAATAATTACGTGTATATATTTTAAACAATGGTAATGACGATAATTACTCTATTATGCATTAAAAAACAATATGAAATTAAATAAAAGACTGCATTCACTAAATGAAAGTGATAATAAAATTACATTTATTTTACGTAAAAAAGCAATTTCCTGAATTATTGTAAGTATTACATCGTCTCCGGAGAACTGTGACGTTCAATTTTTATGTCGTTAAATCAAAATTAACCAACTACACGGAAGTCCGCGTGATAGAACACACGTGGTCATATTCGCTCCATTGTATGTCGAATTTTTGTCATAAAGTCATCACTATTAATCTTCGTTGAGAAAGTAGACGACTTCAGAAAATGAAACACTTTTCTTTTTAATGCTTCTCGAAGCCACAATGACAGAAAGAAACAATAAAAACATAAACTTCCCTGAAGATGAACTCATTCGATTTGAAGTAACATTAATTCGCTCATGATGACCTAGAGAGCTGAACTGAGTAATGGGGTTTGGCATGAAAAGTTCGAGAATTTTCCAAGTGGAAAGTTGTATTGAGCGAGCCCACATCACTTAAAATGCTCAGCTACGAATTAACATGGATTGCAAAATTCAGCCATGGTTTTTAGTGTCATAAGCATTGTCTCTCGTTTTCATTCCTTTCTTTCTTCTCTTCACGCAAGAAAAACGAAGAATACTGTGACGCATTTAACTACTCTCGAGTATTTCCATAAAGAGTAAAAAATCAAAGAAAAAAAAACAATTGGGGAATGGAGTTGATCAGTTGGAGAGATGCAATTAGAGGGGAACCACAATTGAAGTTAAAACCCACACCCGCTGCCTAGCCTAATGGTGGTGGATACAAATGTCTCAGGACTTAGCACGAATCCTCCTTCGTTTACCTCAGTTGAGCACCGGCCTCTCACCGTGTGACGTTCACTTTATTCGTTATTCTACAAACTGTGTAGTGCCACTACAGCTCCTGCATAATAATTAAACTGTGATCACTCGAAGTTAACGATTCTGACAAATAGTCTCGATTCCTCGAGTTTCTATCCAAATAATAAATTCGAAAGATCATTATTGGTATTGTTTCTTGGTATTTGTTATCAAGAATATGAGTGACCGATGAGGGATCAAATGCGGCTGTGACATGCAAAACATTAAAAATGTGAGTTTTAATTAAGCCAGTAATTAATATGAAAATAGTGAACATAATTTTAATTAAATGTACCATTAGAAAGTACATTTTTTTCTCAGTCAATTCCGAAGCATTCAAAACTTGTCTCAATTGCTTATCGCTCGGTTTTCACTCATTAATGATGAAAATTATTGAAGAATTTTACTTGAATTCGTTATTCACGAATAATAACACAATATATGGATGATCTTATTGCTACATATATTAATATAAGTCGGTACACAGTGAGGCAGGTTACATACCCGGGGATCATAATGAAACACACGACTGCGCTTTCTCCACGTAGGCGTAGAGCTGCCGGGTACAATACACAGGCGTCGATTTTGTATACATCAATACATATTGAATTTTTTTCTGATTATCCCGAGATGAAGAATAGAGAAAGAGCCATAGAATAATTTTGAGATCGATGGAAATTCACAGATAAATTGACTCGTTGACGTATACGTAGAACTAAATACTGACGTCCGTAATTCTCATGCATTTCCGGCAATTAACTCACCGACAATAAGTTAGCTCGAGGCAACCGTCGGACTACTGTGGATGAGATGATAAAAGGCCGGCAAAAACAATTTTAAATGGGAGTCTATGAATGAAATGTTGCTCTCGGCATTTTCCGTTGCTCCGTTACATTTTAAACGGAACATTTTCGCTCTCTAGTTGATTTTCCAGATGCTGCGCTCTCGAGAGACAACGTGATAAGCAGGTTGGGATTTTTTATATTCCCTCCGGTCTACAGTAGTGCGAGTTTCTTCGACCTTCATGGTTTAGTCGATGGAATAGAGAAATAATATTTTACTTTCTTTAATGGTCCGAGTCAATGTCCTCAAATGAAATTTCCGAAATTTTCTGAGATACTGATTGATCTTTACGAAACTTGTGTTTCAATCAAAAACATATTTTCATCCAACACGAAGTGTTGTGAGATCGAAAAGTTGAGCTTTCTGTCTTCGGAAGAATAACGTGAAGAGTAATGATGAATATTTCTTCTAATGAGTGTAATCAGGATGAATATTCAAAATTTCATTGACTTCATAATTTTAGTTTTCGAGTAATTCTACGAAAATTCAACGAAAAAATATTGAAATATTTAACAAACTTCAGTTAACTTGAAATTCCGCGAAATTTATCTCTTGAAAATTCATTTAATATGAAAATATTCAAGAAAAATATGTTTCAAGTATCAATGGCACAAATATTTGATCGTTTTACCACTATTTTTCTCTGCACAAGACTTTCTTTGACGTTTAACGTTCTACTCTCAATCTGAAGCACGATAGTGCGTGAATTAGAATCTTTGTGCATTGTATAATGAAGTATTTTGTTACACTATCATTACAAATAAGTAGAAAATTGGATCGTTAAATTATCGTGAACATTTCTGCACAGCTTGCGCAACGCATGATCGATCGATCGATACTTGATGCTGTTTCCTTTTTTGCTGGTAAGAGGAAATAGAGTTACAAACAAAGAAATCAAATTCCTTTTCCTGAATAATTTTTACGGCGGATCTGATAAGCCTCGCACAGCTGGTGATTATACATTCTCGATTGAGAAAAATCCTCGTTTCGCATTGAAAAAATACTGTAATAGATGATTTTTACACGAAAACGTGACAAGTTGACGATTTCACTTGGCTTTTGAAATTACGTCATTTACATACTAATTATCACATCATTAATAGTTACATAAACTTCAATGATGATTTTTTTCTTCTTCAAGAAGCATAAGCTGAAGAGCTCAGCCTTGACAGAAATACCTGATTAAATCGTAGACGAGAAATTTTTGATTCGATTGCACTTGATGAATCGATAATTATTCATTACAACCTAGAAACCGAAATGTCAAAACTTCTCAAAATAAATTTTATCTTTATATAATAATTTGAAGAACATGTAGTCTAATTATTTTTTTTCCAAAGTCAGCACTTGTTGGAAAGTTTCAGAAAATTTCAATAAGAAAAGAAAATTAACACTTTTCTGATTAACATTCTCTTCAGTTCAGAGTAGAAAAAAAAATACTCATGAAGAATTTTAAATAATCAATCGATAAACGAAGGGGAAAGAATCGTCAAGCAATTTAATACAATCTCATAGAAAACTTTCGCAGCATCTGCATCTATGCTCTATACATTGAAGATCATGCAAACCCATTCTCATATATATAGACGTATATTATTTGTATATATACAGGTACCTAAGCTCAGTCGAATGTGCTGCGCTCATGCGCTTCCGCATCCGGTTTCTCATGTATTGCGAGAATACTCGTTGGATTTTTAAAAGTTACTTTATGCACTACAACACCACGTGTATAAAAACGGCACACGTGCCAATTACCGTAGCATCCTCTGCATCTATTATTATCATGCATACTTTTATTTCTTTCTATTTCTAATCAAGCAAAAACTTTCACCCAAGCTTCCATATAAATCATAGCTCGATTAATCTTATCAAAAAATTGAGAATATCAGAGAGATTCTATTCTGTTTATAGTTAAAAAAAGAGTTTAAAAACAGTGGGCTCCATAACTCTTAAAGGATGAAATTAATAATTTTTTTTGTAAGCTTTTATGAAAATTGAGAATTGAGATTTTTCTGGGGAAATCACTCAACAATTCTCTAAAAACTGAGAGATTTTGAAAAAAATTATTGATTTGAAAAAAAAAAATTTGCAGACTCCGAAATTTTTTATAAACCAAAAGAAACCATTCGCCCCTAATTTCCTTCGTGCGAATTTTTTGCTGGTTGGAATACCTACACATATTTTTTTTTTAAACGATCGCGTGCATCAAGATCACTTCCTCTTTCAGAAAAAAAATCGTAAATTATTTGAATAGTTCATTATTTTCACTAAACATCTTTAACTTTTTGAGTTATTATGGAAAGTATCATGTACTGTGAAAGATAATAGTTGTTTTCGATGCTCCCATCACTTCGATAAGTGATGAGAGCTCATGAGCGGTATGAGAAAGGATTTCAATTTCTCAAATCCTCATATTAGTAAGATGAAAGAATTAATTCATCGTGCCTAAGGAAATGTGGACATTGATAGGTTATAATATCGTTGCCCTAGAATCAAAAGGGCGTAAGTAAGTATTATTATGAAAAATTGAAAGTAGATTCAATTTTTGTAGATTTTTAAAAAATCTCACTTACGCCCTTTTCACTCTAGGCGGACGATATCTTTGTAGCCAAAAGTGAAAAATCTTTCAAGGGCCAACGACCCCACTTGCCAACATTGGCTCAATCATCTGAAACTGATTAAGGAAGATGAGAAGAAAAAGAACATCCGTGGAAATTAAAACTTCAATAACCTTCCAAGTATGTAAATTAGAAAGAGACTATTCTCCTGCTTCCCGACAAACTCGAATCCCAAATGAAAGAGACAACTGATGATTCACTAAAGTTTATTGAACCAGCTGATCGTAGCAAGAGTCGAGAGACTGTCTGACGTGAACTCAACAAGAAGTTACTCGATTATAAGAATAAACAACGCTGTCATCAAATACACCGCATTACGCATATCCACTCGCACGACATATAATTGTGTGCGTATATGTTGCGAGGTAATATTGATACCTGTACTCCACACTAACACTGTTATTTGAGGTATGTAGGTCAGTGTAAAGGCCGAAGCGCTGGAAAGCTGTCAATAATAATTCTCCAGTACACCCAGGACACTTTGCATTGAGCAATTGGTAAACATATTTTAACATTGAATTCTCTCTCATATTACACAAGACAGAGTATTGTAGAAAAAATGTGGGTTATCCAAAGAATTGCAAAGATTTGGAGATGAAACTTTTAGAAAACCACGTTTTCTCTTGAGGCACGTTCAAAAACGTATGTTGACAAATCCGACAGTTTTGAAGAAAGTGTAGACAATAATTAAAAAGAGAAAAAAATTGAAAAAAGAAAGATTAATTTCTGTTCACCTCGAGGGCAAAAAGAAATTCGATCGTTGCCCATGGTACCGTTGGAATGTGGCTAATCATGGTTTCCGGATCGAGTGAACCAGCAAAGTCGATTATATCCCACCCGCGAGACATCTATCCAGGTTATCGTAGTGTGTGCGCGTGCGCCGCTGTTATACGGGTTCTATCGTTGCTTCCGTGGTCAAGGAAAAATATTGAGCCGCGCTGCATGAAGAATGTACTCGTCACGTAATCCCAACAACTGGTGGCAATTTCATTTTATTTCGTTGTATACTGAGGGAATAAACAAAACGAAATTACGACCGATAGAAGGTGAACGTTCTCCTGATCGTGAACTTGACTATGCGATCTATTGACGCAAACGAATATCGATCTGATATGAAGAATGGACCAAGTACGACGGGATCCCATAATCAAGAATGAGTGGAAAGACGAAAACATAATTATGAAGGCCAGGAGAAATTTATGTGCGAGTTTAAACCAGTTCGTCTTAGTGTCAGAAAAACACGAACTGGAGGGCCTTCTCTTGTTGCCAAAGTATGTATTGCAGCATCGTGTTGCCACGATTACTTTGCACTTTCATTCGATTAAGGAATGAAGGCGTTCGTCCTTGTGATTTCAACCAGTTTATCATAAAAAGCGCATTCTGCAATATCTTTTAAGCACTTCTCTCACAAGGTCAGACTTTCAATAAACTCTCCAAGCTTCATAAAAAATAATTTCATCTGGAATCTAACGTGGAAGTTTTTATCATATGTCTTCATGTGCATCTATGATAATCAATCTCGTCACGCCGGAAGTAACTTAATAATATGTGGAAATACCGAGGAAGAGCATTTGCATGTGCACCACTTTTAACAAATGAAATTACGTATTCGAATGCGGAGTGGCAGAAAAGATAAGAAAGAAAAAGTAGTTTTATTTATTATTTTCAGACTCTCATAACAAGGTGAAAGATCGCTGGCGCCATGTATGTGAATCGTAAATCGGAAACCAGCCGGCATGATCTTGCAGAACGGACACATATGGTGAAATTTATAATTCACAAAAAATATCCATATATATGTATATGTACATGTATAAATTCGGTTTTATGAGCCTCATTGTGTAACCTAAATCTCCACAAGTACCTCTGCTGTTATTCTGATAAAAGAAGTTGTGAATAACATTGCATTAAATGATATGCAGCACAGAGACGCAGAGAGATGGAGAAAGGTGTCACACCAGTGAACTATTATGTCACCGTTATAAAGATCAGCATTCACTGGCAATCAAGCCCATAATTCTTCATGCACATCTGATATAAAGGAGATGACTCAGAATAATTTCTTGATTTTCCATACCTTTCTTTTCAATCCGAGATGAAAAATTAGAGTCTCGCGGATGTGGAAGAGATGAGTCTATATCCGCATTAGTACAGACTTTTGCAAGAAGCATCTCTATTGGAAACATCCATCTTCTTCCGGACGGAGATTTATTTCATGGCAGCCTTCGCCTTCTCTTCGGAAATCATTTCTGGAGATCTGAAATGTTCGATAATCATTCAATTACCCAGATATTTTGTTCATATTCTCTCGTTAAGAGATTCCTGATAACATTCGGTAGCCATTAATTATTTGATTGCGAGTTTCACTTAGTAGTGCGATCAATGCATTGCGAAATGACATTGTCCTTGTAGTTAATAATTTTTTATGCCGATTCGTTTGGCCTGCGCTGCTAATTTAGAACACTTAATAGCTAATTTCCACATTTTGCAATTTGAGGAAGGTCGAGATCTCTCGAATATGATCAATCTCACATCGAGACAGAATCTTTAATACACTGAGAATAGAAATAGGACCATGCACTCCTGTTCCAAGACATGATGTTCTCAGAAATATGATATGGATGATAAAAATTCCTGAAGCATCCTCATCTCAGTTATTTTCAATCTGAATTCAAGCTTCACCGTCTTCCTGCGAGATTCTCCTAAAATTTTAAAACTAATAAGTCCGGAATAATTCCGATCAGATAACATTACAGCTTCGTGTGTAAACTTGAGTATTTGCCGCGCATTTGATGAAATCGCGGAGCGGAAAATTATTTTTTCAGTAATTTTCTAATTTTCTGGGCATAAAATTCCATCCGCATTTCTCCTCAATAATCCTGAATAATATTGAACATTTCCGATATGAATGGCGCAAAAAGAAACAATATGGGAACAGTCTGAGAACCTCTGGACCTCGTCAATCATAACTTCGTACCTCTTATCGGAATTTCTTCTTGGTGGACTTAGTGAATTCAATTAAACGTATTATTTGCGATCATTACAAATCGCACTTAAGAAATTTGAATTATTCATTTTGTCAAGCTTTCAATTTCAAAGAACCGAAGCCGATACAAGTAAATGGTAATTCTATCTGAAGAATGAAAACACCAGAAGCGCCCACAAGTACATTTACTTCCTGTACAATTAGTCACGGCGCCATAACAACACGCAAACTTCATTAATACTAGCAGTACGTTCACTGTAGGCACAGCAATGTCTGATATATATTTAAGTCTGCATGGTTACAATGAAGACTTAAGCGTATCAGGAATGTGATAATCATCTTCATACTTTTCCTAAATTGATATCGGATCGAACATAAAGAGGATTTAGATCTGAAAAAACTGTTAAAAAAATAACACCAAAATGGCGGGGAACAATGGGACGTTGACGCCCCTATCCACTACTTTCCCCTCCGTGTTTCCATTTGACTTTCTTCACCTATACATTCGCAGCACGAGAAAGAGGGAAAGCGCATTTGTGAGATAAAAATTTTAAAGCAGAGGGACAGAGATATAAAATTGCCTGAGTGACGTATATCGTGTAATCGAAACACAGTGGAGGAGGAGGGAGAATGGCTGTCAGGAAGTGGCGCAGCATTGCCGCGGGGAAGGACGCTCGTGAGTGAATCTGGGCCAATACACACACGCACACACATACAATGCCGATTTTTATATCTTATGACATGGATACTCGTGCTTTCGAAATAATAATTATTTAATACATCCAAAAACGAAGAGTCCGAGATCTTTCGCTGTTGTATGCGTCTGTTTACGATATGTGGATAAAAAAACATCAGATCGTCCGGTATGGACATTCAGCTCCCATCATGTGTGGAATCCAAACTTTCCGTGGTAACGTGTACCACTCACTTGCACTCCAATTGCACACATGTGTTTTCATGAGAAATCTTACATATGTCACATTCTTGAGGAACTTTTCCCTATTTTCGATTGTTCTGATCGCGAGCTATGTGCATTCCTGATGAAAGAATTTCGAGTGGGTGTTTAACAACAAATTATTGAGGATCTCAGAAAGTTGGAGGGAAAGGAGATATTCTTAGTGTTAGCCATAAATTTGTTAATTGAATATCATTAGCGCAATCCGAACAAGAGTGATTACTATGAACGAGAAATTCTTTTTCGAATAAGTATGATCGCTACGAAACTGTACATACTGTAACCTACATCCATTCAAATTTGAATTTTCTGAATTCGAAAGACAAAAAGTTTTAGATTAAAGATGTTGTAAAACATTGAACTGAGAGAAATCAGCTATATGAATTGTGAATACTAATGGAATGAGCAGATCTTAAGTCAATTTCATTTATTTCTAATTTTACGAATCTTAATATTCTGCGATTTCGTCTTCTGTATATTTTTTTATCGAATAAATTATAAATTTAAAATTTACAAAATACAAACTAAACTGAAAAATACTCTTTTTTCAATTCTTCGCACTTACAGACATTAAATAAAATATTCATAAAAAAAAGTTAACTTATCATCAATTTTTTCTGTGCATAAACGATAACTTTCTTGAAATTTTATTGCGTTTCTTTCATTATAAAATTTAATGATCTCTCCGAAAGATTCTCGGGGATCGTTCACTCGGGAGTCCACTCATGAATCGCACTAAAAATTCAAACATATTATTGTAGTAACACTGGCCTTAGCATACAATGAAATCTATTTTTATTTACCATTCTATGACACTCGATTAGCACACTATTGACCTTGTGATAGATACTACTCAATGGTCGGCGTTACCGCAATCTTCAAGTATACTGTTTGAAAATTGTGTATTGCTAATGCAATAACGGAGTTCTGAACTCTTGAAATTAGTTTATTGTGAATAGAAGTTTAATTTGAATTATAAAAATTTATAATACAGTAATCTTCTAATCGATAAATTCATAGAATTAGTAAAGTATTAACTTTAGAAATAGTTTCTACAAAAAAGTCCTATACATTTTTTTCTCCACTTTTCGTTTTTCCGAAGGTAGCAATTAAAGGAAGGAAAATCATTAATACTTCTGAAAATGATTTTCTGGAATTTAATTGCTATCCCAGAAAAACGAAGGGCGATGGAACAAAAATAACTTTTTTTGCAGCGCACTAAATTCTCCACAAAAAAATCAGCGACAGCATATTTTTAAAGTTAATAGTTTATTAACTATTAACAAGTAATAGTTCTCACTTATTGACAGTTGTCCTTCGCTCTGTTATTATCGAAATTCTGACATGAATACGAAATAATCGTATCGCGTGTATTACCAAGCCCACTCGAGTCATTTAATCCACAATTTACTCGTTAAATGACGGCACTAGGTAAGTGATAAATTACAGGTAGACGTAAATTTACAGAACAAGGAAATTGAGTCAGCTATAAACTTAACAGCATTACGGCAATGTAATGTCTATAAGTGTGATTTCTTCAGTCTTTAATGAGAATTGCTTTCATCTCGAATGCTGGACTTTTTTCGTGGAGAAGGTATGTCTTCTCGTGTTTTCGTTGAATGACATAACCTTTCACCAGAGCCCATGTATGTCCACTTGCATAATAGTGCGAGTGAACAAACATACATCAGAACATTCCATAATTTACGCACAGAAACATACGTTTAAAAAAAAATAACTTCAAGGATTCACTTTTATTTGTAATGGCGAAGAGACGAAAGTTGCAATATGATGCAAGTCTTAGCCAATTACTATTAGCCCAACAATTCATTGAGCACAATTCTAATTTTCAATTTGATTCACGTCTAGTCTGTCAACAAAAAACAATCCAAATAAGTAATAATAATAGAATTTCACATGTTTTCGTGAGGTCATATGAAACAAATGATTTCGGCACAAACTTCATTGTTGTCTGGAGAACGAGTCAATATTTAACACGAATAAACGGTTGAAATAATTCTGTTAGATTATCCACAAGAAAAATTATACAATTCCGTCATTTTGTAGTTTTAGTACGGTTCTTGCATAGCTTCCTGGTTTAAATCATCTCCGTTGTAGATTTTTTTGGTTATTCTTCTCACTCATTCAGTTGTGCACTATGAATAAGAATGAGAGACCTGTGTAACTTAGAACGGAGGACTTTTACGATGTTTTCCGTCAGTTTCGACTTCCTGCTTCTTTTCTTTCTGTGCTCGCTTCGATATTTTGGGATTTAGAATTTTTCCGTGATTCAAAGAGACTAATCCATGAATAATATGCGCAGAGAATTAATGTGTTAAGCGTAATAACCTCGATATTATTAAGGGAAGGTGAGGTAAAATGGGAACTCGAATTGAACGGTTCGAGATAGAGATTTTCTGACGATTCCATTAGAAAGCTGAGGAAATTTTAGTAAAAATACATGTGTCAAAATTTATTTTTTTTATTTTTTTGGAAATTCGAATTTTTAGTGAAGATTTGAAGGGGTTTTCCTTTCAAAAATTGAAAAAATTCACTTT
>JABSMS010059325.1:0-21845 GCA_018902275.1 Aleiodes sp. PSUC_FEM 10030003
AAGAGTACCCTTCGGAAATATTCGGGTCCTATGCTTTAACATGTGAATTTTATCTTCGGGTCGACTTCGGAAGGGCACTCTTTGGCTAGTTCTACAATATAAATTTATAATCGGTCAGGAAAATTTCCATAAACTATTTTTTACTTAAAAAATAAACTGTTGACTGTTAAATCACTTTGAATTTTTATCGCAGATTGGTATTACACTTCTCTGCATATACAGAGAATAATTATTTCATTCTTAATAGTTTCTTAATTTTTTTTACCATATTTCTGTAAGCCTATGAGATTACGTGTTGAATCAATAAATTTCAAAAATTCGTAACTAGTGAACGCATCTACGAATTACCTTTAGATTCCACAGTAGGCTATCTTTATAATCACAAAAATCTTTATAATTACAAGTGACTTTGAAATTGACCCGAAATTTTCATAAATTTCTTGAGAGTTGAGAGAAACAACTTAACGTAATTTTTTAATTTTTTACGCTATGACTATCATAACCGGCGATATTCCCAATGAACTGGAAGAATCGACAATGAAGAGAGACAAGTTTTCAATTTTCAACCAAGACAATCGATTCTTCAAAAAGTTAAAAAAAAACAATTCTGATACATGTTTTCCATCGAAAATTTCTACCGCAACTACTCTCACTTCATTCAAGCGATTTTCACTATATACAATAATCAAATCCAAGCTCAAATCCATAACGTCCTCTTTGCCCCACCTTTCCCATTGCTGTCATGCAACAAACTGATGTTACTGTGCTAACGTCAGTTCTCAATAATTGTAAACTTCTAATAAATTCATTACGTAATGCACCATATGTATATCAGTCTACAGAGTGACGATGTTTATTGCCTCATTAGCAACGTCAAAGGTCTGTGTTGAATTTTGCAATTAATTCAAATGCAATTGAATTTGATTTGAAATGTCAGCTAACGTCTCTAGTATTCCGATTAAATTAATTCACATCGGAAAACATGCATAACCCGCCAGTGTGTATACACCTTTTACAAATTCCCTCGCGCATGCGCAATTGATGAGGTGATGAAGAAAAAAAACGAATAAGAGAGCAAACATAGACACAGCCGGTCTCTACGCCCCATTACTGATAACGAAATTCTCTGCTTATCGTAAATTGCAAACAACCTACTCGCTAAAATAACTGTAATTATTGACTTACAATAGATCTGCTTGTGCGTTTTATTAATCACGTAATTCAATGAATTATTAACCAATGAAATTTATAATTCCCCTGGTGGAGATAAAGTAGATGGTAACTGTGTACACTAAATTTCGTAAGCGGGCTAAGGTGCTACTGCTGATGCCGAGGAGGTGGCGCCACCCCGCAGTATAATCTATCTACAGCAACTATTTTATCACATGGCCCGACAGAAAAATCCCTCGAGTGATAATTCATTCACTCCTATCATTTTGTAAATACATCGTAAATTTTCAATTAACTGTTATCGTTACAGAATTGATAAGTCAAGGTAGTTGAATTTTTGTTCATTTTCAAAATGTTATTGAACTAAGGCACAGTGTATTAGTTTTTACCAGAGAGAACTACGATTTTAGTTTTCAAATAACTAATGCTACGTTTTGAAAAGGATTATTTAGGAAATTTTCGTACTGTTCATATTGCAAATATCTTGGGAATGAATAGGTTTAGAGGAAAATGTCGTGAGATCTTTTTTGTAGAGAATTTTACGCTCTACAAAAAACGTCTCTATAAATTTTCGTAAACCTAATACCTTCGCAGATATTTGGGGAATAATCGTAATAAAATGAGATAATTTAGTAGAGTGATGAAGTCGATAGGTTGGAAACTCTGATGCATTTTCAAATTATCTCAGAAAACAATGAGGTTTGGGAAAATTTGTCAACAGGCCTTTTTTAAAGAGCATAGAATTCTGTTCATATAATTTGCTTTTTTGCTGAGCTCACTCGTTTGGAAATTTCTGCAAAAGAATCTACATCAAACTTTTTGACTCATCGTTTGCTACATCGTTACTGAATTTAGAAAATTATACGAAGATTGTTTTACGGATATCTTCGGAACGAGTAGGTTGAGAGGAAAATGTCAAGGAGGCTTCCTTTGGAGAATTTTACGGGCTACAAAGACGTCTCATAAATTCTCGCCAACCTAATATTTCTCCAGATATCAGAAAAATAGTGGTAACAAAACAAATGTAAGGACGTGGTGAAGTCAATAAGTTGGAAAACTATTTCATCGATTTTCGAATTATCTCGGAAACAATGAAGTTTGGGAGAATTTATCACGAAATCTTTCTTGAAGGACAGAAATTTCTGCACAAAAACGTTGGGTTTTTCGCTAAGGCATTTCTAAGATATCTGCAAAAAAATGTACAACAAACTTTTTAATCTATCTTTTCGCGCCGCCGTTACGGAATTCAGAAAATTATATGTAGATTATTTTGCAAATATCTTCAGAATAAGTAGGTCTAGAGGAAAATGTCAAGTGAGCTTTCTTGTAGAGAATTTTATGAACTACAAAAAGGCCTATAAAAAATAATAGTAAGCCCAATAGCTTCGGAGGTATTCGCGAAATAAGTTTCATCCAATTATCCAAAACAGTTTCATCCCCATAGACGCAATTGAATTGGACGAATTAATTATCTTCGTTATAAAAACGTATTTTCAAAATAATTTCGGCTGAATTATTTTAAAATAATGAACGGTTCCTCACTCTCCCCCAACCAGACCATTTTTCCAACAAATTATTAATTAATTCGGTTGAATGAATTTTGGATTATTCGTAGAATTATAGGGGTAGATTCATGGGGATTTCCTCTGATTAATTCACATACGAAATTTGGGAAATTCAGCCTCTACTCTATCTGGGATCGTAATGAGCCGAGTAATGCCGCAAAATGTTCTCAGCTATGATCATTCCGAGGGCTTTGATAGTCTGAATCATTCGGGATTTGGGGAATGAGTTATTATCATTATCGCGCTGAGTCGAGTAGGCGATTACGGTTGTAATATTCAAGAGTCATTTGGTAGTGTAGGAATATTTGATGCGAAAACAAAATGGAGGAATAGCTGAATAATTCCGTAGTCAATAGATAAAACGAAACCCGTCGATCACTTTTTAGGAATCGCATTTTATTCAGTATCTCGAGATGCATGGGAGTTATCAAAATTTTAGTAATAAAATGGTGGCTACATTACTCGAAAACCCTGAAATTTCTGGGAATTCTAAACTTTCTGGAAATGTCAGGGAATTTTCCTAAAAGACTGTAAAAAAATTAATTTTCATAATTTTGCTTATTTAGGGATATAAAACTTCAATCAATTTTCCTCTTTCAAGAAGAAGTTCTTCAAATAACCAGATTGTTTGTGGTTTAATAATATTATGGCTGCACCACATGATTTTAAAGAACTAACTAAATACGTGAAAATTATTTTTACATTTTTTCATGGCAACTCTTCTCTAGAACGCGGATTTTCAATCAACAAAGACTGCTTGATTGAAAATCTTCAAGAAGATTCAGTAATCGCCCAAAGATTGATTTTTGATAGGCTAAGAAATGTAGGAATCAAAAAACTTGAACTATCTGAAAATTTGATTTAGTCAGTTGAAAATGCAAGTAGTCGATGTGAAGAAAAATTTTTCAAAATAGAGAAAGATAAAGCATTAGGAGAGCTTGATACTAGCAATAAAAATATGAAGGAATGGCAACTGAAAAAATTTTCAGCGAAGAAGGGGGTTCTCGCCAAAACTAAATGTGATGTAACTTTGCAATACTAAAGATACTAATATTATATTTATTTGATGAATATGGATAAAAACTCTTTAATAAAGATAAATACTTGAATTCAATAACACACAAGTAATAATTTATTACTTATGATATTCATTTACGAAGTAATGTGTTTTCAGGAGTTGTCTTCCAACTATGCAAGTAATTGAACATTCCTAAATTTGGTCAGGCAATTTTTTAATCATATAGCTGGAAAACCTGGAAAATCCGGGGAATTTTATCTTCAAAAATCTGTGGCCACCATGAAGGACCTTTCTCGTAGAGAAGAATGAGAGCTACAAAATAGGTTCTCACGAAAACTTGAAAACCTCGATTATCGTTTGAGATATTCTTAAACAGTGAGCGGTAAGGAAAATTCATCAATTCAATTACTGAATTCAGCCGCTTACCTCTCCGGAATATCACAGGTTATAATGGATGCAGGTCTGAATAACTCAAACGGAAACAGCACACAAATTCAACGCAAGCAAAAATAACACATGTACAATGAGCATACGCAATAACCGCGCACCAAAATAACAGTCTGGATTCTATCATTCTCGAAAGAATCCAATGGAGTTGATTTTGAACCCACAACCCTCGGATTTCCGGTTTGATGCTATGTTTGCGCAATCGAGGTTTCCTACATTTACGCTTGAATTTGGTTCCTCTTTTCATTTACAATTCTACGCTTTTCTTCCATGAGAAAATTTCAACAATTCTATAATTTTCTGAAGAATCAAATTTCATAAAAAATTAAAAAGACCCAAGTGGCCCTCGAACCCACGACCCCGAGATGACCGGTCTACGATTCAAGCTTGGAGTTATTTCTGTTTAATATCAAATAAAAGTGTTGTAAAATAGGAAGAATAATAAAAGCCATTCACATAAAAATAACGATAAAAAGGATCGACCAATTATTCGTAGCATTGTATATAAATTTTTCGAAAAGAAAAGATTTGTTGATGATGAGATGTAAATAAAAAAAGTTCAAAAATATAATTAGAAAATTTGTCTTTACATTTACGATGGTAACATTTACTCAAAAGACATTTACATACATGTGGTATTCACACCAGCTTGTCGAAAATGAGATCACTGAAATTGATTTATTTCTCTTCGTTCTCTCAATTTTTCCAAATGAATAATCTCCGATATCAACCAACTTGTTCCCAATCAATCCACTAGTTTCAAAACTCTCTGTGTAGAGAGAAAACAGCTCATCTGCTCGTAATCTCTATTGATTGGAGTCGGCAGATTTATCGTCCATGAATAGTAAATTGTTCCTTTTAATAAGGATAATCGAGAGACTACAACGGCTGCATCGGAGTGATGCACCTGGACTGGTTTTACAAATGCTCCATGTGCGTTCAAAACTCATGCACAGTATCTCCCTCTCCTTCCCCATGTTGTAAAAATTCTGTGCCTCTATCCTGACCCAACACAACTCCTCGACCATCACAATCATTTCTTTTTCATCTCGCTACATTCTGCCTCTACTTCCTCAACTGCCCTAACTCCTTATTTCCGCATGTGTGTGTATGTGTAGTTGATCCATCGTACTGTGCCTCTTTTTCTCCTTTATAAACCTGATTCCCGCTTCGCCGTCACCTTGAAGAAAGAGATGGGAATTTCCAGGGACGAATCCTAACGACCGGCAGCCCCTCGCGTACCAACAAAATCATTCATTTGTTTTGTCCTATTTTTTCTCAACAAAAATATCCAAGTTTTAATCCAGAATTCATAGAGCCCATGTTTACGTTGATTTAATTTTGGATTGAGTTGATGTCATTCTAAATCTAGCCTAGTGTCTAAAATAGTTCAACTGTTTTCAGAATGACCCAGAATTTGTGCTCAAATCATGACTATGTACAAAAGAATGTAATTAAAATCTTCCCAGTGATGTTTATTACAACATTTTGAGAAAAAAAAGCAGTGGTAAACTAGAGCAAGCTGAGTCAACTTAATTCTAGTAAATATTTTGGAATTCTAGCGGGATAAAAAAAATTTCGTTGACCCTTCTGTAGGTCTCGTTACGCTTTGCAACAAAGTCTCTAGGAAAATTTCTGTATCTCAATTAGTTTCAGAGATATTTGAAGAAGAAACGAGCCGCTACTGACTCCTTTTGCATTACAAAGTTTGCTAGAAAGAAGTTTCTTCTTACTGTTCTTCGGCGGAAAGTAAGAAAATCAAAAATAAATATTAAATATTGTTCGATTATGTTAGAATAAATGAAAAAACAATCCAGGTGCCCGGTTATCCTTAGCCCCTCTCTCCCTTCTCGGCGCCCGAGTGTTCCATCCCTGCAGTACCGTGCGGTGCGTGGCCCGTGTTGCGCGACGGTTCTTTGACTCTATGCCGGGGAGTCAGTCAACCCAGTGACGGCCTCGTTGCTCCTTCAGTATCGCTGCGTTACCTTCGCAGTAAACATCGTGGTAACAAACGTGTTGTGTTTTAATTGAAAATAAAAATAAATAAATAACTTTTGTGTTAACAAGTGTGAAACAGTGATTAGTGTTTTTATTAATGAATAATCTACAAGAAAAAAACCTTGAAAAATGTAGACACAATAGTCAAGTAAAATGTTTTCGATAATTAGGTGAATGTGTTAATTAGTGCTGTTAAAAATTGAAGATATTATATTTTTATAGAATAAGTATTTGGCTGATAATTAATTGCAGTTGAATAATAACAATAAAATTCGTTTCTCCCGGCGTATTCAACCGGTCTGGACGAAGGCCATTTCAACATAAAGGATACGGAATTGAGGCCGTCCTCCACGTGTTCCCCCAGTCTTGTAATTCTGCAGTAAAAAAAGTCACGAGATAATAAAAACAGCATTGCAAAATAATTTCACAAACGGAGAAACGAGCTCTTTGAGATCCCGAAGCTTTTATTTCATCTCACGTCACGTTTTAGTTTATGATCCTCTAGCGCATTAGCCTCCTTTTATTGCTCCAGTAAAAGTGGATATCGGAGGGCCCTAAAGGCAAGTTTTCATAGAGCGGAGAGATAAATAAAAAAATTATACAACAATGGAGGACGAGTTGCGTTGTCCTTCGTGCAAAGAATTGTTCACTGATCCCGTATTATTGCCCTGTTGGCATGCATTATGTTTATCATGCGCTGTAAATCTTCAAGCACCACCAGATTCACCGCCCGAATCAACAACTGATTGTTCAAATGCACCTTGCTCCGATCAAGAGGCTGATAAATTATCAATACTATCCGAGACTGATTCCGGTGTTGTTTGTAGTAGCACATCGACAAGTTCGAGACCAGGCAGTTATGTTGGCACACCAGGTAATGGCAATTGTTTTCCACCATCTGGTGGTACTCTGTGTTTGTCATGCCCAATTTGCCACAAAAATGTTTACTTCGATGAGGGTGGAGCACACAATTTGCCAAAGTATCGTGCTATGCAGAGAATTATTGAGAAATATCAGGAAGCAAGGAATATTAGACTGCAGTGCCAAATGTGCGAGGGTGAACCGAGAGAAGCAACCGTCGCTTGTGAACAATGTGAGGTAATGATCAAGTTGTAATTAAGAGGTTAACACTTCGTTTTTCTCTTGGGATGCGCAGTGCACTACAGCGATTTTTTCAGTCATTTCTTTAGTCACTTTCTTATTGACGGAAACCGAATTTAAATCTTTGACTATTTGATGATATTTTGATGAATGGATCGATTCACTCAGTCATTATATCATGGCAGCAAAATGAATCGGATCGCAATCAATTCATACCAGTTAAAGAGGAGAATACCTCACAACCAATTGCCCTTAGATAAATTCGAAAAATCATCTATCAATTCAAATTACCACCACACTTGACTTTACCGAGGACCAAAACGTGGTGGTGCATCGGTCTCGAAGAATAATCTAACTTCACTATATATATTTATGTACATTTACCGATTTATTTTTCTATCCTCTCCAATCGTTCTGGCGATAACTCGAAAGCTACACGAGATACAGAATTTTTTGAAGTGGCATTTTTTGTGGAGCGGCAAAAGACCTAAAAAGGTTCTCATGAAAAATTTCGAATCTCGTATCTAAGATTCCGAGAAATGTAGTGAATATTTAGTAAAATAATTTGAGGGAAGATCAGTGGATTTGCTTTTGCTCCTTCGCTACTGAATTATTTTAATGGAATCGAGGGAATTTCAGAGCGGTTGAGGGTGAGTTATTCAATGAACGGTGAATCAAGTGCTGAACATCTTTTTCCCAGGTGTGCAGAACCAGAATCGTGATGAAATTAATCACTTGCTGCTTTATAACGGAAGATTATTGGGCACAAAAAAATCAGGGCTTTGGATAGCACAGATAAACGCCAGTCAGGTGTTCATTTTTTGAACAGCCCGCACAAAGGTCATGACTTTCTAGAGGTTATCGATTGAACTTGTTGACTTATGGGCTCGTTCTAAACATTAGGAAAGAAATGAAAGAATCGTAGATAATGCGAATAGATTCTCGATAATTCAGAAGCGGAAGTCGATAAAAATTGGATGTTGGTTTACAATGACGTTTTTGTTTTAGAAATAAATCATTATTCTAATTGTTCAGTGAGAATATTCACTTTTTCGCCCATTTCTTGGAGTTCACAAAAACTAAGTACAGCGAATTTCAATACCGATAGACCTTTTTCTTTCGTTTGAAAATTTCGAAATTTTATTAGTTTCATTCGATAGCCACGAAAATTAACGGTGAAAAATGATATAATACAATCCACTTTGTCCCAGTACTTTTCGAGTTAAGGGGGGGGGACCGGTTTTTGCACTTATATGAAGGAATAAATATTGATCCATGCCGATTTTGTGCTGAAAAGTGATGGGCTTCGCTAAAATGACAAATAAAAATAATAATAATAATAATGTTTTCATCGTCTTGTCTTTCTCTCTCTGGTCTGAAAAGACTCAGAGAAAAATCTATACGTACTTTTGAACACAATTCTACGCCGAAAATTGAAAAAAAAAGTTCTCGAAGTGTTTTTTTTACAGAAGTAGTAAGATCTTTTGTAATGGAAAGTTTGCTCAAAACTCCCAACTTCAGCTCCAAATGCGATTTTTCATTTTTTTCGAAATTTATTTTTTTCACATTCGAAATCATGTATAGATTTATGGCAAATTCTGATAAATCATTATGTGGGAATTATGTGCCTTGACTTGGAGAAAAAGGTGGAGAATTAGAAAATTCAACTTTTTATTTTCTTCTAATCAGACACTTTTACGGCGTAGACACATTGAATTTTGTCTCATATTACTTCTTCATCGAATATAAAAGAAACAAATTTTGGAAAAACAAAATCAGTGAATATATCCTACATATAGTGGTAAAATTAGTGCTTCTGGGTAAACTTTTCAGTGAAAAAAGTCTTACTACTTCCGTAAAAATGTGCTTAGAGAATTTTTTTTTATTTTTGGCATGAAATTCTGCTCAAACGTACGCATGAAATTTTTCTCAAGTCTTCCCAGACAGAGAAAAAAATACAACATGGTGAAAACATAATTATTATTATTATTTCCTTCGTTTATCATTTCGGCGAGGCCCATCACTTTTCAGCAAAAAGTCGGCATGTGTCAATATTTATTCCTTCATCGAGGTGGAAAAACTGGTATACTCTCCCCCCCCCCCCTAATGCAAAAAAAAATGGAAATTGTGAAAAAGCTCATTTATCGATGAATTTAAAAATTATCGATCCGAAATCGAGTGTATTATAGCATTCTTCAGCAGAAATTCCCTGATATTTTCATTAAAATTGACAAAATTCTGAAAATCCATCAGTAACTGTCAAAAAAAAATCCCTTTTTGAAAATATTTCATTAAATTTTTCACTTGGAAAATTTCACGAATTAGGGATACGTTCACCTACATAATCAGCTCATTCAATTATCCGACAGTTCTGATCGTGATGGTTATAAAGGACGAGAAAGGGATAGGTGGAGACGGGGTAGAGGAGGGCAGTGAGAAGGGGGTTTTTGAAGTAAAGCCGACGAAAGACCCTCAACTGTGGTGGTACACTGATACGACAGGTCTAATTAAATTGGCTTTCTATTTAACCGCTCTAGCGAGAGCCTGGCCGGTGGTTTCCCAACCCGTCTGTGAGGTTGGTACGGGTACTCTTTCGCTCATCGCGATAGTGGACTTAGAGTATAAATGGGTAGATCAGTCGAGTATTTGCATTTGCAGATGGTATCGATATAATCTTTGGTCTCGCTATTTCTTTGGGATTTAAGTGAACTGCAAAAGGTTATAGTTCGGAACTGATTATCAGCGCATGAATAATAATGAGTAATTAAGGTAGTACTCTAAGATACGCGAGTACAGTGAACCCCTCCTTTTTTTCATGCTGTTGTATTACGAATGATTTTTTTTTACATCTTTCTGAATTTTTTTATAATTTTTGTCCGTTTATGAAATATGGAATATCAAACTCACTGAAAATTACGGTGATGACCCGAGTCGAAATTTGAAAGCTCCATTGGCTCTTCATTACATCTCCCTCGAAAAATAGTACTGCTTTGCAGCTCCTCGTCTTCCAATTAATCTCCTTTGATTCTCCAAGGAGGACTTCGAATATTTTTTGTATGATAAACGGCCTATCGAAAGAATGTATGTGGAGATAAATTCTTTTTCTCTAAGGCTTCCCACGGACATTCTTATATATTATATTAATGGCACCGAGGTGCAATTAAATATGGATTGGTTCAAAACTATTGGCAGAGAGAACAATATTTGAACTTCATACTGGAAGAAAAAAGTATCCAATTTCCCGTATAATTATTCAGGAATTTCAATTACTAGGTAGTCGTAACTATTTGCGCTCTTTTTATCTCATGCTTGTCATAGGAAATTAGCAACATGAAAAGAAAATCAGAACAGAAATAGTATATTATGCACCTGGAGAGGAAAGAAATCCACTTCAAAAAAAAATTGCCCAATTTTTCTCAAAGTTGACTTTTTCCTTTCATTGGGCATACAATACTTTTTGCTTCGAGAGAGGAAAGAACGAAATTCCCAACTTCGCTTTGTCTGGTTAGAAATGTCGTTCTTTCCTTCTTAAATGCAAAGAATTATATTTACAAGCTGACGATATGACTTCTGAATCGTTTAATCCTTTTTTTGGGTAAATTGAATTACGTTTTTCTAGACTATCGGCAATTTTTTGAAAACTAACCTACAAATGTTCATTTCCCTCTATTTTATCGACCGTACTTTGGGATACAACCTTAACGTGGGCAAAAACAATTTGAGGAAATTATTTTTTTCCCCCGAAGAATTGAGGATATCTAGTCAAAACCATAAAGTATTAAAAAGTTCTCTATTTTTTTTTACTGATCTATGAATTCATCTCTTTCATGTGAATGATCATTCTAATCCACCATTGCATTGAGACTATGGGGTTATGAGGAACAACCCGAGTCCAAATTTGAGAGCTCCATTCCTTCTCACACAATTCACTTAGATCTTATTCTCAAAAAATTCCTCGTTTACTTCGGGAGCACTTTTTTTTAACTTTCTTTGGTCGTTGTTTCCGCTGAATAATTTCCACTCACTTCTTTTCGATAATTTTATTTTCTAACCGATATTGACATTCCTAATTACCTTTTTAATATTAAAGCCAAATTGACACTGACATTTCTTTTCATTGATTCTATAAATTATATGTTGAATTTTTTATGAAAAATGGAGAAAACATTCCATTCTCTTTGAGTTTATCTTCAATCCATAAGTTCAAACTTTGTCGAACAATAGCTCTATGGCATTTGGATTTGATTATTTTAGAAGTTCCCTAAGTATTGAAACTTTATTCAACACGGTAAGTTCTGTGAATTCATCAACCATTATTGAGATTATTAATTATCAGTCATTTACATAAAAAATATAATCTCCCTCCATCCTTTATTAAGCTGGTTATTCGAAACTTTCCTTCGATCACAGATTCAGAACACTTTTTTCAGGAAAGTTGAGTTTATGTGTCACTGGATCTGATGAAAAAAATTGAATCTTTTTTTCTGAAATGAAAACAATCGGTTTAAAGAAAAATGATCATATAGGTTTTTGATATCAGACAAATATGGTACGAAAATTATGAAAAAAGTTATAGGATATATGTATTCCTATCCTGAATATGCCCGTGAAATTTGAGAAGCATTGACAGTACTATATAAGAGATAATCTCACTATAAGTTTTGCAATTCCACATGAGCCCGTTAAAAAAACTATTTTTTCATAGTTTCATAATCTCGTAATACTAATTTCTTAAAAAAACGTTCTCAAAATTTTTCCATCTCTCTTAGATGTCGAGATATTAACGAAAAAAATCTATCAACCTCTCGTCTTCTGATTGTAATTTAGAAACCTCATTGAAAAACCTTTATTATTTTTTACACAACTGTCGAAATTCGTAAATTTTACGTAGAATTATGAGCGAAAGAAAATAAGAGGAAAAAGGTGAAAAAAGGAGGAAAGAAGATGTCATCACAAAATAAACTAACCAGATGATCTGTAAATTACTAGAAAATGCAATATATCCTATGTAACAAAAGTTATAGAATCCCTCCCACTCCGTTTAAAGCAGGTATTTGAATAAAGAAATAAACTAGGACGTTGTTGTACGTTCGCTCGCTGGGATGTGCTGTTCCTTTTCCCCTCAAACGGATGTGTCCCCTCAGAACGGACCGCACCAAGAACTTTCCATTTGTTGACTGGTGACATGGTCAGTTCTACGAATCCACAGTTTTTCATTTATTTTTCCAGAAAATATTATCGTGATCGTGCAACCTGTAGATTTCAGAAAAGAAACAGGAAGAAGCATCCGAAAAGAAATAGCAATATTGCCTTATAAGAAACTCAAAAATCAATGCACCGATTTCACTCAAAAGTTACCCAAGTAGGTCTTCGGAAATCGTGAACCAAAATTCTGATTACATATACATACATCTGCAAAATAGTCTAGGAAGATCAGCGATATCTCGAAACGCGAATATTTTACAAAAAGATAGAAAATCAAAAGTTAATAAATATTTTTGGAGGACTGATTTCGAAGTTGAATTAATTTGGGAATAATAATTATCCTATGTTTTTCCCCCCTAAACAATAGTTTGTGCCAGGCTCAGATTTTTTTCGTCGAATTCTAATTTGAATTTCGACTGAAATGACTAACGTATTCGGATTTTTCAATTGGTCCTAATTGCATAGTTTCTGGTATGAAAAGAAATTAAATACCCATGAATATATTGAACTATTATATGGCTTGGGCTAATGTATTTTCTTTGTTGATGGGGTTATTCCAGGTACTCTATTGTGACCACTGCAGAGAATCGTGTCATCCAAAGAGGGGTCCTCTTGCTACACATAATCTTGGACCACCGAGAGCCAGCTGGCAATCAAGTTTAAAGGGTACAAGGCCAGTTGGTCCCGATGGTATACCAATTTGTGGTGATCATAATGGAGAAACTGTTGGTCTTTATTGTGCATTGTGCAAGAATGCAGCGTGCTCAATGTGTCTACGTGATCGTCATGCTGCACATCCACACGATGTATTGCCATTGGCTGCTGCCTGTAAAGCACAAAAAGTGAGTTTCTTTTAACTATGTTGAATTCTATTGTACACTCTGAAATTCATTGCGAGGAAGAATTTATTAATAGAAGTTATCTCCTGCGATTAGAAGATGAGAAATCGAAGAAGAAAAGTCTCGTTTTTTGTCATATACTAAATAATTTAGTAGCGAAATGGCAAGGGTGATTTCAGAGACGTTCGAGAATTACTTACTCCGTATTTTTAGAATATCTCTGAAAAAGGTATGGGATTTTGTAGCCTGTAATCATTGATCTGATTGTGAACTAAATAACAATCACTAATGAATGCAATTAATGTTTTAATTATAGTTCATTGTAATCGTGCTCAGACGAAATAAATCTGTACAAAAGTAAAGTAATAGTGAAGACGTGATCGAATATGTACATCTGAGTTCGCGACGTGACGCGTATATATAACAGCCACCGCAGAACTGAAATATAGAATTTTCGTCTGAGGATTTCGTGTAATATCCGAATAGAGCGAGAATGAAAGACTGAACGTGTGATAATAAGAAAGAGCAAGAATTAAATAAGAAGAAAATAACATGAGTGACGTCATGTTGGCCAGTTAAATCCTCCTATTTTTCCCTAAACCCGTTCGTTTCGAAAATATTCATGAATTAACCTAAGAATAATTTAGTAACGAAATAGTGAAACAATAGTTAAGGAATTAGCTTATTTTAGGAATATCTTGGAAAATATGTGGTTTAGCGGAATTTCTCATGTGACCTTTCCGTAGCCCATAAAACTTTCTGCAAAAACGATCTTCTGGTATTTCTCCCTGAATCCAATCGTTCTGGAGATCTTCACGAATTACGCTGAGCACAATTTGTACTTATTTCTACTACTTAACAAATACCTCAAAAACTATTGAGTTTATGGAAATTTATGTTGCGTTTTTTCGGTAGCGCACCAAGTTCTGTACGAAAAACTCTCCTGATGATTTCCCCTTTAGCCACTCGTTTCCGTGATATCTGCAGCAGAACGTACTGGAAATTTCTCAACCTCGTCTCTTTTTAACACCTTCCTACTGAATTTGACAGCTGAATGATTTTTTTTGCACGTGAAAATTTATCGGAATTAAAAAAACGTCAGGTTAGATTAAGTAGAAAATTGTACGAAAAATTTACAATTTTTTAAAACACATCTGATCGCTCTTGGATGACTGAGATGATAAATTTTGTTGGGCATGCCGGGCCATAAATTCTATCCTCCACGTTTGTGCACTATCGACTAGGCATCCCCATCGACCCAGTTAAACTCCAGTGTCCTCTTCGAGCGTATATATAACCAGTAAATTCTCGTTGGATAAAGTCTAATCGTGGAACGTGGGCTTACCTGATCGATTCACGCATTCACACTGGTGTTATTGAGGCTTTATCGTATACAAACGTTTTTTTTTCACAAAGAAATGTTTTTGTTGTTTCTTTTTGTTCTCTCTCTCTGTTTATAATCCAACACAATCTACGTTTGTCATTGAACGGGACTTTGTCAAACAGGTTAATACCCGCTGCGGGCACCGAGTACATAAAACACGTAAACAGTCTATAGTAGAATCTCTGTATAAGGCGTGGTGAAGGAATCGGGTGAAGTATTCATTAGTGAAACAAACAATTATTGTGATTTATTGGGTTAATATCTCGGAAACTATTGTGTTTACGAGAATTTATCAGACCTTTTTTGTAGATCAAAATTTTTTGTACAAAACAGGTCTAGAGATTCTTCAATGAATTTCATTCCGTCGTAATCGTGTGTTTTTTATTTTTCCATTCAACAATGTTTTATTAATTCTCATGGATTGAGAACGGTTTTTCTGATGCAACGATAAAAATTTCCAAGAGATCACTTTTTCGAGGCGATGAAGCTGGCGAAATTCGAGAGTTTTTCAGTGGATCGTCAGGAAAATTTCAGATGGAAAATCATATAATACAATCCTCGCGGAATCGATATTCCTCGAGTTTTCGAAAAATAATTTTTTTTTGAAAATTCTTATTTTCTTCACTATGCCAGTAATTAATAGATTTTATTATAGCATTTGCACAGCTCAATTCTCGAAACGGAAAATTCACAAATTTCATTTTTTCAAAATGCATTCTTTTTCAAAAGTTAGGGGGAGACGCGCACATGTTTCCATTCTAATTCATATTTGAATTATTCCCGAATGATTTTATATTTCATCCGCATAAAATTTGACGACTCATCTTTTTTTATCATTTCGAATGCACAACGTAATATTTAAAAATGTCCTTCGAGTTCCCCTCATTCATTTAAGGAGAGAATAAAGATATTTTATCGTTTACGGATCAAGTAAAGAAAATGTTTATTGCCTCTATTGTGAGTCACGTAAACCCATTATGTTTAATCGCTATTTTACATCAAGAATTATATTTTCTTCAACCAATGATATCTGCCTGTCGGTATTACTTCATGTATAAATTCATGAAGTTATCTATCTCTCATAATAAAAATAAAATATATATCTATCTCTTATCTGAAAATTATCTTGCTGGGTAAGGACGAGTATAAACAACTTTGTGAACTCAGAATATGAAACATTTAATCAACGTTTTACGTAAATAACTGTGAATTCAGTAGTTTTAAAATAAGTCAATAATAAATATGTAACTTTCTTATTTTATCATGAATAATCAGAATACAGAAGTTAAAAAAATAATAAAGAAACTGTCACAGATTTTTTTTTTCCTTTCAAGATAACGAATTTCATGAATTTTCAAAATACTGGAAACCTCATCGTAAAGATCGGAAAATTTCCGCTAGAAAATGCGACAATACAAATTGAGAAAAGCATAAATAACAATGGAAATTGTTTTCCAGACATCTCAGTATTTTACATCCCAAATTTTCCGATCTTTCCAAAGAAATCGATAAAAATTTCGAAAATTTATAAATATCAACAAAAATAAAATAAAATATCAATTTAAAAAAAAAAAAAATTTCGACAAGAAAGGTTTCACGAATTTTTAAGCTTCCGGTGTTGCTCTAACCGGAAGTACCTCAAACCAAAAAAGTTTCCGAAAATAAAGTAAAGAATAAAAAAAACGTGCACAAAACTTTGTCGATCAGTGTAAGAGCGACAGCTGTGATATCGCGTGTCGCGTGGGTGTGGGGCACAATTCCCAACAACAACTCTACTGTATGTATTGTAGTAGCGCCAGGGAAATGCGAAATACATATAATATATTAGTTTACTGTGAGAACACCTGGTTGCTTCCTGGACATATGGAGCGTGCCATCCCTGACCCAAACACCGTTGTGCGTTGAGGTGTCCTCGCACTATGGGGCAAATCATATCCGCCCACAATTAGCCAGATAAATTACAATGCCCTTACCCCTCCATCTCTCATCTATCTATTGCTTCTCACGATGCTGGTATGAAGTTGCATTGAAGTGTGCGTGTATTTGTAGTTGAGATGCCAGTGCCACCAGTGGCTGTGGCAATTTCATGATTGATCGTTTAATGGTTCGTGCAATCGGAAAGCGATCTCCATACGGCACAGCCTGGTAGTGTCATTGAAATTGAAATCCTTGAATTTTACTACTATTTCATACGGACTGATTACTGACAGACTCGTGTGATTTTGAAAATGGTTTCAAAAGGCGATGATAAAGTTGATGGATTCTGGAAATTGTGTAGATTCCACTGGAGGGACAGGAATTTTGGCGGGAAAAATCGATAATACAATCCTTTTTCAGCCATTAATTCTTGAGATGATACAACAAGATTGAAGATTCATTTATTTATGGTAATTATAACAATAATGAAATATTTGCATGTTCTTATCCCAGTTTAATATTTTCATAGTTTCAGCGTGTAGGCTTCCACATATATATATCAACGGGGTGAGATAGCTATGCTGAATTAGAATTGTAATTATTCGTTTAGCTGAGATGTTTGATAGGGAGAAGCAATAGAAAAACCCTATATGGTAATGCAAGATTATTCAACATTTAACAGATGTTACTACCAGTTATAAATATATACATTTCAATACAATAACAATTGTTTAGCATAAAGCTAACGGTTATAAAATATAGTGCCAGCCCGTAGGCTTCAATGTACATAACATAAAAGTGGAAATTTCTAACATAATGAGTGGAGATAAGAAAGGTGAAAATAATAACGCAAAAAGTAAGGACCACTGTGGCAATCAATCTCTTCAACATCTCGGAAACGCTAGCTCCGAAACAAATTGTGTCAAACCTTTTTCAGAGCAAATTTTCTTGACTTTCCATTAAAACAGTCTAAATTTCGGAAATTCATCAATTTCGTTTCCCTTGTTGTTCCAACTTGATATGAATGATTGATACTCGCTTGATTGCCTTCCATGTTTTCATTTTTTTATGTTATCAGTGCTATCTAGCCGCGCAAATTCTCTCGTTTCGTGACTGTAGCGATTCATAAAACTTTTTTTAGATTTTTTTTTCCATTTTTATTTATGAATTTATGAGGTCATTCCAGCTCGTTATGTGTGCACCATGTTGTTGCGTTATTTTACTCCTTTCTGGTTATAAAGCGTCGTCTGTCGATAATATGCGATGCTCGTTAACGGACAATTAAGACGTTCAATTATTCGTAATAACATTTCATCAGAGTTTGATCATTTTTTTGGAGGACTAATTTAAATTCAATTATTTCGGCTAAATTAAAGATTTTAATTTGCGGAATAATTGGATAATATCATCCCTCCAAAATTCTCATCGATGTTAACGGTTTTTTTGAAAAACGAAGTAATAAAAATAAGTGGAACGATCAAATGAATTCGAGAGAAAACCCGAGAGAATTCTTCATTCAAATAAACGCTACTAATAATTTTGAACTTTAATTAATTCACTGTAAATACGTCATTTATCTCAAAATTGAGTAATTTGTACATCATAGAAATATACTACCGAACGACCGCATTAAAGCCCCGTGTAATTATTCACCGTTTAATTAACGACCGATCGATTTGTTTAAAGCACAAACGGGTCGATCCCGTAAATTTGTTTTTTTTCATGGAGACTCTCTAAATTATCCAATCAATAGTAAACGTGGGATTCTGCGATTGGAAATTATTCGGAGTAGAATATTGTCAATGTCCATGAATTCTAAATAAATATCAACTTGTCAATTATCCCAAGTTCCTCGACTGAATAATTCACTTTAAATCCATTATTCATTGCATTTTATATCGAATAAAGCCAGGATAAAAATTAATTTAGAATTCACTTATTTTTATTCGATGAATATCATGGAAGAAATACGGACGTCAGAAAAAACTATTTCTTTTAGCTTTGACATGTAATTTAATATTGAAGAGGAAGTCCTATTGTTAAGATATAAAAATATAAAAATCATATGACTGACTGAAATTAATTTGATTCGTTGTGATGCCGTGATTGCACCTCCTCAAAGGTAATGAAGTTGATGAGATATGGGAACTTCATGGTTCCAGTGGATAGCCAGGGCAATTCGAGGTGGAACATAATGTAATATAATCCTCGTTGGATCAATAGTTCTCGAGTTATTTGACAAACCTTTTTACACATTTGAAGATTTCATTGATATAAATAATAAGAAACATGAGAAAATATATGTAAGTAATGTTTCTGCATATCGTAAGAGAGGTAAAGAGAATAGAGCTATTGAAATCTACAGTATTCTATTGAAAAAAATTTTTTTTTTTAATTTTCATTTTTTCGTTATTATGATAATTATTGATCCGAAATCGATTGTATTATAGCATTGTTCCGTTCAAACTTCCCCAATTATCCAACTGTATTTTCAAAATTTTGAAAGTCCAAAGAATGCATTTTCGTTTATGAATGGAAATTGATCGTGTTCATTTTGTCCAAAATTGAGAATAATGATTTTTGTTAATTATCATGAGGTCCTCGACTGAATAATTTAATTTATATCCATTATTCGCTGCATTATGTTACATGAAACTAGAATCAAAATTAAAAGAACTCTCGAAATTGATTTATCTTTATTAGATGAATGTCACGGAAAAAATATAGACGCTAAAAAATACTATTTATTCTTACCTCTGACATGTAATTTAATATTGAAGGAGAAACATTATTAAGATATAAAAACGTAAAACTAATATAACTGACTAAAGTAAATTTGATTCGTTGAAATATCCATTCGCTGGAGCCAATTTACCGCTGTCGGAACAGTTGAACTCTCCTTTGATGCATCACGATATGTCTCATAGCAGACAAATTTTCCCCTTCTCTACCAACGTACCGGATGCAAAGTGCCTGCGGAGTTGAAAGAGCGAAAGAAAAAATAAAAAAAATATTAGAGAGACGTAAAATTGAAGAGATTTTAGATAAAGAATTGATGCGATTTCCGTTCCTTTTTTACGATAAAAAAAAACAGAAAATGCGAGGAAAAATGGGGATATGATTGGAGTCACCTGCTGGCTTGGCGATCACCCGTTGAATGCGATTCGCAAATTTATGCCGTCAAAGTGCCAAGTGGTTCACGAAGCACCGCGTTTACATATATATGTATATGCAAGCGCCAAGCGTGAGCTACACGTCGCATATTAATTCGGGAAAAGTGAGAGAGAAATAGGGGACGGCCCACGATGTATTTTGCCCACATAAATTTGTATATATATGTATATGTATAGTGAGATGTGGAGTTGGTAGGGTAGTGCAACAGTTCTGGCACGAAAACCCACAAGATCGGGACGTCATTTCCATACTTTAGTAATTAACGTAGATGATAGAAGTGAAGGCGAAATTAGCCAACGTAGAGAAGTGTTACGAGTCAACTACGTTATTTTTCATGAATTTTCCAGGATTCATAATGTAATGTCCAGGATTCAGAATTTTTATAAATTATAATTCTCCAGCATAAGGTAATAAACTCTATTAATGCCAGTATAAGCTCTATATGGATGTGAATTCACTGCAAATGAGTGATTATATTGGTTCTTATGATTGAACTTGATGATTTTAATAGTCCGCTCTTTGGCGTAATGAGATCTGGGGGGGAAAATCAAGTCACCTCTTATACGTTTATTACTTATTTGATATTTTGTAATATGTATTTTTCCCTATTTATTGACAGCCTCACTTTCAATTATCTCTATTAATATCATACCTTGATACCGATCAATGTCATCTCATATTTTACGAATATTGCTTCCTCGAAAAAGAATCCTCAGAGATCACAATGCTCCATGATCTTCCATTAATGATTGAAAATACTTATTACCCATTCAAAATAATTTCAAACTGTTCACGAAAGATATAATTTGAGAGAAATTTCGATGCTTAGCTTTATGAAAAAGCTTGAAAATTTCTTTATTTCTAGAGAAACTATAGCTTTAGTTAAATGTATTTTCTTCCTTGTTGCAATCACCATAATTTGAGTACTTTTAACAGAATTTTTACCGAATGATCCTAGGCTTTGTTGTTAATGCCTTTTTCTCTTAAATTATTATTGGGAAAATCGTATTTTTCTCTGAGTGAATCAGCTGAGGGTCACTAGCTTCCAAATATTAGATCATCCGAGTTCCAATCGTCATGATGGAACAAATGCTTCAGAAGTTTTTAGATTTTTTCGAAAATTCCATTCAGATACTTAAAAGTTTTCAAACTCACGTTCAGAGAACCAATATTTATAAGTAATATATGGCATTGTCCTTGACATTTTGCTTTATCCAAATAAATATGCCACCGCTTTTATTAATTGGTCACGCGGCACCAACTGAGACCTTTATCTTACGTACGATAGAATCACATTGAATTCAAAGGCGTTGATAATTTTTTCTTGATAGAATGGCGCAATACAATTTACCAGCAAACACACGATCATAAACTCTCTTCGATAGTACGATAACTGCGCCATGAATCCCAAACATAAATCCAAAACAGAATTCTTCGAAAATTGCGACATATATTGGGAAATTGGTTTCGCAATGTACGTTTCCGATTCATAGCGAAAATTCCAATACGTGGCGAATGAGTTAGAAATTTCACGATCAGGCCTTGGAATTTTGAGGCAACTGTTTTCTTGACTTCAAAAATCTCGTAAAGCCGAAATTAATATGCAAATGACATAAAATTATCGGTAAGAATATGAAGAAAAATGTATATACAAAGCATCGTCCATTAATTATAAAATTATACAAAGTTGGAGATAATTGCCTATATTTATAGTTTCAGCCCTCGGGCTTTTACGTATGTTTAAAGTAATGTGTTTTTGTTGATTTAAGTGACATTGTGGGGGGAGAGGATGAATGCGGATTAGGGAAAAATTATAAAGGAAAAACCCTATAGCTCATTCAATAAAGATTAAAGATTAAAGATTCTTTTTATTAACAGAAATTACAACAAGCTATGTACATATTTACAAAGTTACATATGTGTATGATTTTCGCAGCTTCAGCCCTTCGGCTTTTACTTGCATTTAAGTGTGTTTTCAAGGTCGTGTGAGACGATCGTGACAGTTTATATGACATAAGCAGCATATG
>JABSMS010059436.1:0-21836 GCA_018902275.1 Aleiodes sp. PSUC_FEM 10030003
GTATATATATAAAAATATAGTACATATGATGTCGGTGCAAAAAAAGTGATAAAAAGAAATTGAGAATGAAGCCAAAAAAAGGGAAGAAATGAAAAAGAAAATTATTAACCGCTACCACGACGTGCAATTCGACGAAACAAGCACCTCAATGCTCGCATGCGGCACACACAGGACTCCACGATGTTACACCTCCAGGAGGCATTTTTCAATGCTAACCTCCACTGTGTCCGGGTTGAGGCACCAACGGTGAGAGAGAGTGAGAGAGAAAGCCCCCTTGTTTGGTTCAGGGGATCATTCGCATTTTTTTCTTCCTCTCTTAATCGTATTCTTTTCGGTGGGAGAGAGCTCATTGCGATGAAAAAAAAAACGTGTATTCCAAACCCACCGAGAAAATACCATTACACCAAATTGATGGACTACATGGTATATACCCGACAATAAAAAAATTCATTCTCTGATTAATTAATTTCCATTCAAATAATGCGGAGAATATGAGAGAAATGAGATAACCTGTAACTGAGTAGAGCGAAGACGAGCACATGAGAAACACGCGGCGCCATCTCTCGGACGAAGCGGCCAACTAAGACAAACGGCTCAGTTATTTCGTGGTGTTGAGGCCCCATGTAATACCCATTAATTCAACTAATTTTCCACAGCATTTCTTATTTACTCAATTTCTAATTATCGTAATTCCACCGTGTCTTGAGGAAATAAAAAAAAAACTTTTTATTCTTAGTACAAATAAAATATGAAAACTCGCCAATCAAAGACCACAGAATTTCCGGGGAACTTTTACGTTGCTCGGGAAAAAAAGTTATTGGGTTCCATCAATTTTTTTTACTGCCGCTGATTATTTTGGAAATTGAAGACTTCTTTGATTGTATTCTTCAGGATTTTTTGGGGATAACTCGGTTTCTAATTGTCGTACCGCAAAAAATCAAAAACGACGGTAAAGCTGAGGTCATTTCCGATCGATGTGTGTGGTGAAGAATCGATTTTTATCGATTTTTTAAGGAGTTCCATTCTAATATATATAAATTCATGAAAAATCAAGCTTTATTCCGTATCATCCTCAAAAATCGATAAAAACCGATTCAAGACCTCATAAATCGATGGGAAATGAGCTCAGCTTGGAGCTCGTTTTAGAATTTTCGTGCCGCGATGCTTAGACCCGAAAATATTCCTGAAAAACTCAGAAAAATCGCAAGTGGCTCCCGATATTTGAGCAAAAACATCAAATTTCTAAAGAAAATCCCCAAAAATTAATTCTGGCACACGTTTTCCATCGAAAATTCCCTCAGAAAAAATCCAATCTCAAACCGTTTCATTAACAATTCTACTAATTTTCACAGCATTCTTCATTCACTCAACTTCTAATTATCGTAATTCCTTCCTGTCTTGAGAAAATAAAAAATTCCACCATTTCCAGTACAAAATAAAATATGAAAATTCACCAATCGCAGCCACAGAATTTCCTCAGAACTATTTACGTTCTTCAGCAGAAAGGAAAAAAATTATTCCATCAATTTTTTTACTTCCTCCATTCTTCATGTCACTGAGAATCTCAACTTACCTCAGCACTCGAGAAAGCCAGGAGGCCCCATCATCCGTGTATACTCTGTGCATTCACAGAGTCCCACGATGAATCGTCCAGTTTCACTTCAAGATCCTCGAAGGCAAAGGAATGCCCATAATCTAGATAACCGTCCATAATAGAATACTCCGAGAGAGAAGCTTTCTACCTCGTTGCACCTATTCTCTATCCACTTCTATCCAATTCGTGTTTTTTCCCTCCGTTTTCCCCATCGCCAAAGACTCCACAAGTTTCCATGCTTCTCTTTTCACGCACAAGTCCCGTTCTCTTCTTTTTTCCCATTTATCTACCCACTCTACCCGAACAAAATAAACCATGGCTTGCACTTGTTAAAAATGACATTCCTCCACGTTTTTTTCGTCTTTTCAATGAAGATCGAAGAATTTCTCAACATGTAATTCCGCATGTTCAATCCACGTGGCTCCATCCTACGAGTGACACGTGTTTTCCGTTCGTGTTCAAGCTCTTACCGAAAAGAGAGAAAAAATAAAAACACAAATGCCAAAGTGTGTGGAATAAAATCATAATAATACTCGAGAAGAGAGAAACTTGGAATAGGCCTAAACGGGAAGCAGAGTATCGGGTGTCAAGCGAAGCCGTTTTCTTTCACTATAAAGACGTATATACGCCTTGTTAATGAACTCAACGACTTGGCTGTCTTGGATAATTACGTCGATTCAATGTATTATACGAGCCGACCGTTGAATTAGAGACATCGATCGCAGATAAGACAAACAAAAAAGTTACGTATTAAGTTATGTAAAAAACAAAGGGAGACGGCGAAGAGACGAAAAAGAACACGATCAGTGAACGCCATCTCGAACTATCACCTGGGCTCCTCCAAATTATATTCAGATTATGATTTCGCTTGTTTTTTTTACCTTTTAATTTTTGCTCCTTCATTTCTAATTTTTTTCTCCTTTTATTCCTCTCGCATTCACGCCCGGAGGCCTCATCATTCCGTCACCCCATCTGATTCCACATTTTGGCCCGAAAGGTGTCGCACGACAGTTTTGCGAGTGTGTGTGTGACAGTTGATGCAATAAAAAGGCACTAATTACAATCGAGAAGAGAACTTTAATGTTTTATGAATTAAATTAAGGATTATGGCCCGAGGTATTTTATGGGGCCTATCGTCTATCGTGCAAACAAGACGTTTAACACATTTACCTAAATGATTTTATTCATTTCTTTTTCCGAAATCAAACATAACCTCCGGGCGTTTGAATAATTTTCTAATGTTGGAGCATCGAGACTAGTTTTACTTTGAAATGCGGCCGTGATTGGTTTGGTTGAGTTTTTTTTTTGGCTGTTGTAACGTCATTGAAAAATCCATGGAACTGGGGCTTTGTGTCTCCATAAAAACCCGAGGAAACTGAAGGCAATGGAAGGAGAAGAGGAAGGGAATGTGCCAGGTATGGCATTTAAACTTCTCGGAATTATGAGTGAGCTCTTTTACTCTTGTGTAATAATCCAAGGGCAGAGTTATTAAATTTCTATGAAACTAGGATTTTATTCGTATTAAATGATTTATGGTGTAATGAATGGGGTTCATTCACTGGATGAATTTTTATTATCGGTTAGATGGGTAAATTTTTTGTGAAGTAAACACGATGGATGAGGCATTGGGAGAAAGGAATTCACTGTATGAATTTGAGGGAATTTGTGGGGTGGGGCAAAATGGAGACGTTGAGGTTTAGTTGAAGCTTGGAATTAGTGAGAGTTTTGGTGAGAGCATTTTTTTGCAACCGATTCATTAAAATTCCAATTTTACCCCACTTTTCTTTATTCAAGATCGTCGATATTCCATTGCGAATTGATTTTTGGATAATAACTCCGAATCTGAGCGAGATACAAAAATTTTCATTCAGACCTTTTTTGTAGCCCTCGAAATCCTCTACAAAAAAGCTCTCTTGCCATTTTCCTCTAAACCTCTTCATTTTAGAGTTATTCTGGTTGAATGCTTCACCAAATTTCCCTACTCAAACTTTACTCCAAAATTCAAGCATAGCATAACTAAAAAACATTAAAAATTAGTTATTCCCAACCGAACACAAAATTGTTCCTCTCTCTCCTTAATGAACCATTCATCCTCCTTCAAAATACCCAATAAATGTGGCTTTCCTTTCTTTCATTCCTTCTCTGAATGGAAATACATTGGGGGGATTGCTTGAAATCGATTTTACACAGATCACCGGTTACAAGAGTGGAGAAAGCGGCGTGGAAAATATCCAACCTAATGCCCTTATACGAGGATCACATATTCAACCACTTCACTAGTCACTATTCCATTCCCCCGAAAGAAAGTAAAGTAAAGAAAAAACGAAAGAAAGAAAAAAAACGAAGGAATGAGTCGAAAACCTCCACTTGGAAAAGAGGGCAGATGCGGACAGTCGTGTGTGCAATGGCCCCGGGAGAAAAAGAAGAAAGAGAACAGCTGCTTCATACTCTCTTTTACCCCTCTGCTCCTCTGAGTTATGTTGTGATTCCATGGGACTTTATTTTTTTTACCACCAACCCGAAAAAAAGAATATACACGTGTACCAAGCACGTACGCGTCATGTATTTCGTAAACACGTGTGTAAGCCCCCAAACCATCAAGCACACCTCTCTCTCCATTCCTCTCGTTTTGTTTCACAAATTTTAATTCGTTTATTTATTTATTTCTTTTCCTCCCCCAAACTCCAGTTATCTTCCTTCGGATGTGATCGATCCAGAAAAAAATACATAACAACGAAAAAAAGAGGAATCTCTCTCGTTGCGAATAAACATCCGAGCAGTCTCATTTATTTATTTATTTTGCCTCACTCCATTCGCCAAACTTGAGATTATACATAATATCCATCTTCTCTTTTCCTCTCAATTTCTTTTTATCTCTTATTTTCTCAATTCACGGGGCACATCCTTGATGGATATTATCTTCGATGTGTAATCTAACCAGTGGTTTACACACATACACAAACACAAATTGAAGAAGGGCCGGCTATTTGATAACGCGGCCAGGTGTAATCATCGTCGAAAATAATATTTTTTAACAGTCACAGTTGTAATTATAAGCATATTGTTTGGCGCGGGGGCGCGGAGAGAGAGGCAAGGAGAGAGTTTCGTGGTTGATGGATCCACTCTTTGTGTTTCGATCAGGTCGATTATATGCCAGGTAAAAAAAGGCATATAAATATATATATATGAGGGGGCAATATCAGATGATATATAACGTGACTAACAATTCTCAGAATCCTCCAGGTGAGGATGGACGCATTGGGTCTTTTACTATCGGTGGCGAGGCATCTTGCTCATATTCGTGTGTATATAAATGGGCTTTGGAATTGTTGTAGCTCCTTTTTTTCATCATTTTTTTGTTTCCTCCTCTCTTCTTTTAAAAATGGGAGGAGGCCGCACAGACACTGGGGCCCAATGGAAGTTTCTAGTAATCGATTGCCCATGGGTGGACGTTTTCACGTTTCGTTTTTCATCTGTCTCACTTCGGCCACGTAAGATTTTTTCGAAGGTAAAACTGAGAAAGGATGCCGCGGAAATTTATACCTGACTGTGAGGCCCCAAAGGCAAAGGAGGAGGGCAAGTGAACGGGGCCCCCGAAAGCCCCAAAAAGATGCACATCCCTCCTCTTTTCTTCAATGGTTATAGCCGTCCTCTTCCCTAACTTCTCTCTCTATCTCGAAAAACCCGGGCGGTTATATTCAACTGTGAAACGAAAAATATATGCTTTCGAGCAAAATAGCCTGCGAAACTCAGCCAGAGTACTCTTCTTCCTTCTCTCCTTCTTCTTCTTCGGAAAGAGAGAGAGGGAGAGTGAGAGCAACACGTGAGCCACTCACGGACTGCCAGTTTGAAGGGGACACTGAGGGAGAATTTGAAAAAAAATGTGTGAAACATCAGATTCACGAAAATAGAAGAATAGTAGTTGCCTCGTAGCGTCTTTTTTCCGCCCTTGGGCGAGAAAGAAAAATAAAAGAATGTGGAAAAATCGGAGAATCGAATGAGCATTCACCGGGCCAACTCCCATTGTGTGTTTAACATCAGTCTCTAAATTTTTTTCCCCTAACTACTGGCTCTCGTGACACATCCCTCTCAAATTCTCAAAAAAACGTTTTGGAAAAAAATTCCTTCTCTCAAAAGGAAAAAAAAAAGAATTTTGTAAACTGAGACGGAGCCCTCGGCGCACACGATTGCCATCAGGCCCAATGTGTGTAATGAATGTCAGTGTAAATTATTGTTAAAAATATTCAATTCAGTCTCAACGCCCAACAGCTGCTACTAATATTAACATATGTATAAATATTGTTTCAAATAATTTATGAAGATTATATAATTATATTGTGAGAGGAATGATAAGAAAAACAGGAGAGAAATAATGGGAGAATATGGATTTTTATAATTGGCATTCGTTTTTTTAAAACAGCAGTAGCTGACTACATTATCTTTTTTTCTGTCCAACGCCCTAAAAACAGCATAATTTCGGGAGCAAAAAAAATAACCAAACATATTTACATAATGAATTCGGCTACAATACAATTCTATTTAATTTCTCATTCGAAAAACTGTGCAAAAAAAAATTAAAGAAGCCAAAGGATCGCAACTATTCGCCTGTGGGTGACGATGTTCCATTTCACAATTCCCCGTAGATTTTTCAGGGAGAGGGGCGAGGGAGGGGGGGGGGTGAGCTACCTGCGGGGTCCAACACACCTATAATCAAGTGGGTCACTTTTTTCATGTCCCAGAGACATTCCACACGAGTGTTCGCGCGACACAGGCACAGACACACGAGAGAGGAAAAGAGTGCGGGAGACACAAGAATGAAAGGAAAAAAAATGAATGAGAGAGAGAAAGATGAAGGGAGAGAATAAAAGATGTATTTGTGGTGGTTTGGGTATCCTTGGAGAGTTTCTTCCAGGTATACCAAGATGGGCACCAGGTAGAGGCCCCCCGAGGCCAATCGCACAAACACAAACGGACAAAGAGGAACGCAAATCTTTTTTTTCTGTCGTTTCAACAATTTACTAATGTTAACGAACTATTCGTCTATTGAGTGGAATGAAAAATTTTAATTTGTGAGAATTTTTCGGAAAATTGGGGATTATGGGATGAATTTTTCATGTAGGGAAAGATGGGGTTATATGGGCACCTAGGAAATGTGAGTAAAATTTTTTTTAAAGGTGGAGGAATTCAATTTCCATTATTTTTTTTACCGAATTTGAAGGTTTTTTCATCGAAAATGATAATATTGAATAATTGGATTTTTTTAAGGAAACTTCGAAGAAATCGCAATTTCTAAGTTATGTAACAGAAATTCAGTATTTCCGGACCAGAAAAATTGAAAAAAAAAAAAATTTCGAAGAAAAAATTGGTAAAATTAGAAAAATCACAGAGAATTGGATTTTTTGGAGGTAAATGATCATTTCCCTCTTCAAAAGCAATCAAAAAATTGGTTTCCCAAATCTAGTTTTTTGCCGGAAAAAAAAATCAAATCAATTAAAAATTGAATTTTTCGAAAAATGAAAATTTCATTTTCCAAAACAAACTAAAAATTCAAAACTTATCAAATAAACTCCGAAATAAATAACTCAATTTATTTTCACCATACGGCGAAAGTTTCGACCATTAAATTCGCAAAAAATATCTTACCATTGTGTGTGTATTCTAAAGAAACAAATAACGTAAAAATAATTCTCGTTTTTGTGGTGTAAAAAGTAGTGAAAAAAAATCCAAGATAAAATTGAACCGAAAAAGAGATAATATTATTAAAGAAAAATAAATTTTTAGGTTAGTTCAAAAGAGCGGAACGTAACAGATTTCTTTTTCACCCTAAAATACATTCTGCTATGGAATGTGGTGTTTGCCTGTCTCCGAATGGAATAAATATTTGTAGTAAACTAATAATAGTTGAAGACTGCGTGACTCTAATGTAATTTTGTGGATAAAAAAGACAAATCTTTTGAGAGACACGAAGTTAAGTTATCGCTCTCGTTAATTGTCACGCCAGGTGATTAAACAGTTTATCGTATTTCAAAGTGACAACAAGAGAATACCTATGAATAATAAACCTGATTAATGTTTATTAACTCAATAGAATATTTTAAAATGCATGTGTCACGAAATGAGACACAGAGTTGTGTTTCAACCTAGCAAGTTTCCAGTAACACAATTTTAACGCATATAAACGACAAACGCCACACGTTTTTAGAACGTTTTTGCTGTGTGTGCGCTCCACCCATTTCGGGATCTCTTTGACGTCGCTGTGTGGCTTTGATATTCCTGCCAGAATATCCCACTTTTGCTTTTTCATCTGTTTCTTTCGTCTCCTCAAGTCCTCCTTATTACCGTTCCGCCCCCTTCTCTTACCCGCGCGCCCGTGCACAAACACGTGACCGAGTAAAAAATAAGAAATCCAATGAAACCAAAAGAAGATAAAAGAGAAAAAGAATTGGGGACAATAAAAAGACGACTGTTAAAAATGAATTCATTGTAGTGATGTGGAAGCAAATACTTACCGGTCAGTTTACTGTCATTTTACAAGGAAATTACTGACCTTTTTGGTTAGGAGAAAATTGAATTCTTTTAAAGAGACTGAGGCTCGATTCAAATCAATTTTATTGCATCATCAGTTTTTCTCCAATATCTCTAGAATTAATCGAGATACGCCCTCATCGCCCTATACCTTTATTGTAGAGAATTTTAAGATCTACAATAAAAGCTCAGGGCGAAAAGGGCGTATCTCCATAAATTCCCGAGATATTCGCGAAAAACTCATGATGGAATAAAATCGATTTGTCTGAAAATTTCATAGTCGTTAAATATTCTATTACTGCACTCCTATCGTCATATACTATTCTTCACTCGTATCATTACATACTATTACTGGACTTGGATCATAATAATTCGAAAATGATCGAAAAGCAGTAAGTTTACCAATTGGCCTACCCACCTCAAAAAATTACCATAATTTTACATCTCTAATTCATCGTGAATATTTACCACTGAGCTACTGTTTATTTTCCATCACGAAAACTCATCCACTCATGATCGCAGGGTGACTCTTCTCGATTATACGACAAAATTCAATCCACGCCCACTTTTTCGATATTTCAATTTGTCCGATTCGTCAGACTCTCGTCCATAAATTGAAACCGTATCCGTTGTATGCTAGTTCAATTACTCATTCTCCGATTAAAGTTTTCCCATGAACAAGAAAGAAAAAAAACGTCGAAAAATTTTGATTCGTCGAGATGAGTAATATCGAGCAATATGATTTGCCGGGTTGAGACTCAAAAAAAACACATGGGGGAGTTTTGTAAAGAAGCGGCAAAAAAAGCGCCCCGAACAGAGCCACCAATGCGCACTGGGTGGGGGGAAGCCGTCGGTTCACACCAAAAGACAAAGAGCTGCAAAGAGAAACGTGAACGGAGAAGCAGAGGAGTGATAAAGGTAGAGAAAGAGAGAGACAGCGAGAGGTGGCAGGTTACCTCGGAACGAACACGTACGATGCCGCAAAATCGAAGCTGAGGTGGGCGTCCACACGGTTGTCGGCGTTCACAAACACATGGACATATATATACTGACGATATAGCGGAGAAGATATATATACGACGCAACGGTGTTGCCTAGGGACTCCGAAAGAGAGAGAGAGAGAGTGAGTGAGCCAAAGCCGACACACCATACCCAAGAACGGATATTATCGCCAAACGTTAATTTGCTCGAGGCCGTCCTACCATCCAATTTTCGAGCCCTTACACGCCCACTTACGAGATCGTCCGTTAATACTACGAAACGTCGAAACGCGTTTTCTCGCTCTCCCTTCACTTTGAATGCACATACATCCCAAAGTTTCATGCAGAGAGTAGAAAACGGTAATGCATTTATATGAAGAAGGTGAAAATAAAGAAGAGAAGAGTAGAAAAATGTATGAAACAAAATAAACCGGAGAAAAACAAGAACGCGCATTATCCACATACATTTTTATTGGTGGTAGTTCGTGTAGGGCGTCGATCAGCGAGAGGAGCTCAGAGTGCAACAACTGTGTTGTTATGCCCTGTGTATCCAAGTTTCACGTACTTTTCACCGTCGACCCGCGTGAATTCAAACGCTGTGGGAGCGCGCATTGTATAATATATGCGGTGGAAAGAGGCCGGGGGAGGCTTTTGTAGGGGAATAAAAATAAATAAAACGAGAGAAGAAAAGAGGATAGAAATCGCGGCAGCCAAGTCCGAACGGCAAATACCTGGCAAGTAGGGAGGAGAGAACCGGTTGTGGGATCCATTGGGAGAAGATCGAGAGAGAATTGAGAGGATCCGTCTCTCGAAACTTCTCCAACGCCTTTGCCTTTTTTATTTCTTCAAACTATCTGCCAATCTTCAGCACGTCATACGAATTTTTTTTGATGGTTGTTCTCTTATTTTGTTGCAGATTTCGGATAGACAATACGGATCATATTATTGACGTTAATAAGAATAATGCAGCTTTCGAGTACGACCAGGTCAATATAATATGTCCTGTTTACCTGCCAGGTACTTACGACGATGAGGCAGAGAAATACATTATTTATAATGTAAGTGAAATGATTCATTAAATCAGTGATTATTCATTTACCTTTCTTACTCAATGAATTTCGGGATGAAATGGGGAATGAGGTGATTAATAATTCATGATGTTCTAACAGGTGTCAAAAGAGGAGTACGAGACTTGCCGAATAACCAATCCGAGTCCACGTGTTATAGCTGTTTGTGACAAGCCATTCAAAACAATGTACTTCACGATAACATTCAGGCCATTTACACCGCAACCGGGTGGATTAGAATTTTTACCTGGTCATGATTATTACTTCATCAGTACATCGTCGAAGGATGATTTACACAGGCGCATTGGTGGACGTTGCACAACACACAACATGAAGGTTGTATTCAAGGTTTGCTGTGCAAATGACACCAATGGATCAGCAACACGAAACAACTGTAATTATCATTTTTTATTTGTTTATAAAAATTGGGTTTTTTCGTTATTTTGAGAATATCTTGGTAATTATTGGGTTTGAGAGGATTTTTTGGAGAGCTGTTTTGTAGAGAATTTAATTCTCTACAAGAAACGGTTTGGAGGTATCTTCAAAATAATGCAGGATAAATTCACTAATTTCATTAATCGATAAAATTTAAAAAAACGTGTTGGGTCTTTTGCAGTTATCTCTGAAACGAGTAGGTTTAGCGGAGAACATGAAACCTTTTTCTTAGAGAATTTCAAGGACTACAAAATAGGTTTCTTGGATTTTTTTGTAAACCCACCTGTTTCCGAGATATTCCCATAAATATCTCCAAAGACGAAGTTTTGACTCATTTACTCAAATATCCCGTGTCAGTTATTTTTGGAAATATCTCCGAAACAATGAATTCTACAACAATTTATCAAGGAACCTTTTTTGTAGCCCGGAAAATTCTCCACAAAAAACGTCTCCCGATAATTTCCGCTAAACCCACTACTTCCAAAGTTATTGATCTCTGAAGTTGAATAAAATTTGAACTGTCCAAAAATTTCTAATCACTATTTTCCCCAAACAGTCAGCACAAACAGCGGCAGCAGCACAGTACCATCATCAACAAGCATTGGCATTTCTGGTGGCAACGGCGTCGGTCTACCACCATCACCACCCCCCAGTGTATTCAAAGGTGGCGATCGTTTTTATCCAGGTGGAAATATTCATCATTATCAACCCGGTACAGCACCAACACTACCACATGTACCACCACCAGCTATCTATCCGTCACATCCCCATCAGCCGCCAACTCACAATGGACCGCCGTCCTCGTCACCGCCCAAGACCTCGATCACCCAGAAGAAGAAGAACAGTACGTATTGTAGAATATAATAAAATAAAAAAAATGCAAGAGAGAGAGAGAGGGAAAAAAAGAGAGAAAAAAGAACGAATTACTCACATGCTGCCCGTTCCTCCTCCTCCCCTTCCCCCGATTCTCCCTCTCACCCAGCCACCTGCCCGCTCACGGCATCAACTTATTCTCCTTTTTTCGTCTTTCATTTCATCTCAGCCTTTTTCACCTTCGCCCTCCATTCTACCCACCCCCTTATATTCTTTCATCCTCTCTCTTTCTTTATTACTCATTGCGCAATTAATCTCGCACCTTTACAATCCACGATTAATGCCTTCTCTCATGTTCATCCAAAGACACCTGTTCACACTAGAATGAAAATTGAGAAAAAAAAGAAACTAAAAATCCCGGAATTTCAATGAATTCAGTCAACTATTATTTAAAGTCATTGAATTTAAATTCATTGTTATCAATATCAACTTAATAGATTGTGATGAAAAATTACGGTGGAACATTGAGAAAAATAATAGTATTTTAGTAGTTTTTTTCGGTGAAGTATCCTTCATTTTTTGATGGCTCTGATAAAAAAATTGTGTAGCGAAGTGAAGAGAGATACTTAAAAGAACTTCTTGCAGAGTCTTTTGATGATATCTCAAACGTTAGTGCTTGAAGAAGAATTTTAAGAAATCTTTTTTGTAGAGAATTTTATCAGCTACAAAAAAAATATCTTCACAATTTTCTATAAGTTTAATCGTTTTGAAGATATCGGCGAAAGAATCTGTGAGAAGTTTTCCTCCTCTCACTTGCGAATTGATCGATTCTTCGGAAAATCGATTCTTCCCAAATCCCTAAAACTAAACTAATTACTAAAAATTTTTCTTTGCAGAAGAATATTCGGATCATCCGAATGAAGTTGTTAAAAACGAGGAACTGACGTACAATGGTGCAAGCTCAACGCAATTACGGCATCAAACACTTAGACTGGTACTTGTATCAACAAGTACACTCCTGGTCAGCATGATACTGCCTTATCTGATGCGGTGAACCGTCTGTTATCAGTGAATAAATTCGCCGATCTAAATGAAAGAAACAAAAAATAAAACCCCTTCTTCTGTGATTATCCTACGTTAAATTATTGATTTAAATGCGACACACGGCCATCGAAGTAATGAACTCCTTTGCGCAGACTAAAAATGATAAATAAAACTAGAGAGATAAATTAATTGAACTATTAAAAAGTGAATTTATTGAAAAATCGATAAAGATTAAATAAAAAAAATGAGGAAAAAACCGTTTAATTATGCAAATTGGCCGTTGAGCTGGAGAGATTAAAACACGATCAAGCCATATTATTATTAAATAATACTATCGATAGGCACTACGTAGTTACGGCAACTATTATCACTACTATTAAATTGAGAGTGAGAGAATGAAGGAAATAAATGAAAGAAATAGAAAAAAAAACATTAAAAAATTTCATGAAATATTTCATTGTCTTTTATCATGAAAAACTAACGATTATATTTATTATAAAATAAATATGTCGACGTGAGCCATTCGATACAGGCTATCCGCGAGTTCACGTCAATTTTCTTTTCGTTCCAATTCCGAAATTAACGCGAAAAATCGAAGATTAATTCCCACGGGAATACGTTGATTTACTTGATTCACTAATTGTGCTGTTGAAATGAGAAAACAATCGATAAATAATCTCGCGTTATTTAATAAACTCTGTGTAAATATATTTACAAAAATTATTATTATTAATAGAATTTTTTGTTTTGTTTCTGGGTAAATAGAAGTGAAAACGTGGGAAAACGGCAATGGTTTTTTTTTATGCGAGAATTTTTTTTTCATTAAATAATATATATTTGATTGATTTCTCTTTTCAAACGTGCGCACGAAGAAAAATCGTTTAATCACTCTCTGTGTGAATAAAAAAATTGATAAAAATGTGAATCAAGTAGAAATGTATTCTCGTGATCTCATTGCATGCATTGAGATTGTGTGTGTAACACTCGTGTAAATAAATGCCTAATTAAAGAAAAAAAAGAAAAATGTACTATAATAATGATTAGAAACGTGATTCACGTTGACTCACTGATTTATAAATGGAGGGAAACGATTAAATAAAAAGACTAGTGATCCATTAATCAATTGGAATCGATGATGCTGATGAAAATGAATTTTCGGAGTTAGTATTCATTTGACAAGATAAATTAAATCATAAAAGACTAACGAATTAATCGAGAAAAATTATTAAGTCCAATGACGAATGATGAAGAAAAAAATTGTAATATAATTGTATTATATCAATGACTATTTGCATAGGACTGTATTATATTTATTATTATCTATATTCTATTATATATTGTCATAAATGAGTATCATTATTTGGTATTCTATATAAATAATATAACTAGGTAATTATCAAATTAAATGAAAAAGAATTGTCCGGCAAATTTTTACGAAAATTAATTCAATTAATTCAGTGCATAAAAAAAATTACGGAAATTTTTCTCTCTCGTTTCCTTTGCATCCCATTAATTATTATGAATTTTTTATAATCAATTACAATTTATACAATTTTTTTTTGGTGTTAAAGCCACGAAATGTGAAGAGATAATGGCATTCTTAATTAATTATCGCTAGAGTAAAATTAATTCACGAACACAATTTAGTATTTATTAATCAATAAATAATTCATAATTATTTCTTCAATTTACGTAAATCTAAAATAATTTCACAGTTTATTTAATTTAATTGATACTCTAGTGATAAGAATGACCATACCTCAATCATTAATTGTGTTAAACTACAGGATAGAATGACGAATTAAAGGATAATTGAATTTAAAAGAAAAATCAGTAATAATAAATTGCCGTTTTGCCATGCGGAAACTGAGAGACAAGAGATTAATGTCTTGAGCATAGACAAAGAGAGATCATCGCTGTAGAATTCATTTAAAAAAACAAATGACTGTAAATATTGTACGTTTATATTATTAATATAAAAGAGAATGCAAACGAATCCCCGAGCCGAATTTTCTGAGATTTTTTATTTCTCGTTTTTTGTTTCCCGCAACCAATTACCAACTTGCTGCTTTCAATGACTCCAATACATTTTCGTTAATTTTGTTGTCTTGTATTATTTGAAGTACGAAGAATTCACATGACAAATCGCAGACTCAAAGACAAACAATTAATAATAAACGATTCAAACAAATCGATTAATAAAGCACGAAAAAAAACGCGCATGTAAGCGTTTTATCCAATACAGTATTGTAAGCCTAAGTATTAAACGGCCTACATTATTAGGCCGAAACCGTGTGCCTGTCCATTCAGCATGTCCAATACAAATTGTGGCAGCGTTAAAATCCACTGGTACGATTGTGCGTGAAGATAATTCAGGAGTGAAGTCAATAGTTGAAAAAATAAATTAAATGAATATGCAAAAAAAAGATGGCATCTTTTTTATCAATTATCTCTGAAACTAGGAGGTTTAGCGAAAAACATCATGAGGCCTTTTTTGTAGAGAATTTTCCGCGCTACAGAAAAGGTCTCTTGGTATTTTTCGATAAACCTACTCGTTTCCGAGATAATTGGAAAAGAATAAATTTTTCTATCTTCATTTATTGAATTATTTGATCTGTCTTGTATTTTTTGGAATATCTTGGAAACAAGTTGGCTTACGAAAAAAATGTTGGACCTTTTTTAGAAAATTTCAAGGTCTACAAAAAAGGTTTCTCCATAATTTTACGTAAACCCAATAGTTTCCGAGATATCTCCAAAAGAATGTCGAAACTTTTTACGATTATCAAATTTTCAGACAAATTAATTTTGTTTCATCATTAGTTTTTTGCGAATATCTCGGGAGATAATGGAGATACGTCCTTTACATCCTAATGCTTAATTATAGCAGTTGAAATTCTCTACAAAAAAGGTGTCGGGCAAAAATGGCGTATCTCCATTAGTTCTCGAGATATTCGCAAAAAACTGATGATGAGATAAAATAGATTTGTCGGAAAATTTCAGTCGTAACTTTTTTACTAATTTTTTCTATTATTTGTTATTTTTCACAATATCTCGAAAACCGTTGGGTTTACGTGAATTTACCAAGAGGCCTTTTTTGTAGCTCACAAAATTCTCTACAAAAAAGCTCTCTTGACAATTTCTCCTAGACCCAATGGTTCCAAAGGTATTCCCAAAAGAATGCAGGAACTCCTTGATTTTTCATTAAATTACTTCACAACTGAATTATTCATAAATTAAAATTAAAAAAAAAATTGTATTCACCTTTGTAAACTCAAATCAATCCCTTGCGCTTCGAAAACTTGACTCTGCCGTAGACTGAAATGGCCTCAACTGTTTGAATTAATTAAAAAACAACTTCAATAATTAAATTCACCGTAAAGAATCCAATGGATTGATTTGAAGAAACTCTCAATTTTCACAAAAAAAAATCAAATTAAAAGGCGAATAGCACTGCAGCAATGATAAATAGAACAGAAATGAAATGAACTAACTCATTTCACATGAAAATAAAATTAATTTAAAACAACAAATGCTAGATCAATACAGTATAACAATAATTTAGGCTCAAACACTATAGATAGAAAATAGAGATGATGACAAACACTGCGAATTCATTATTATTATTTTATTTTCCAATTTTATAATTCTTCATGTCCCATTTCCCCTCACGTTAATCCACCCCCCCCCTCTCTCTCTCTTTTTCCATGGCCATATTTTATAATCCGACATTTGAAAATCCTCGCATCAATATTTCATGCTTTTTATTTGAATTTTATTTATTAATTTTGCTCTATTATTTTGCCGTCCTCTTTGTTCTAACTGCGTTTTCAAATTGAAAAAAAACTCAGATTGAATTGTCGTGATGAAATAAAAAATTTTGAGTTAATTACTCGAGATTACTGATAATTCGAAGAAATTAATATTTGGAAAAAAAGCCGGAATTAATGATGAAAAAAAAAAGAAAACGTACTTGTACATAATTAAATAAACGATTAATTAAATAAACAATTTGAAAGATGATTAAAGAAATGTATATTAAGAGGAAAAAAAACATAGCAAGTATTAAATAGGTTTCTAATAATGGTTTATATAAAAGTGGATGTACGTTGATGTCTTAAGAGTTTTTTTAAAAATGAAACAAGTGATTATTATCATCAACTGTATCGATCGTTTATTTCCATGAATTTCAGAATCCACAGAAAAAATAGTTAAATCGGCGAGTAAATTTTTATATTGATTAACGTTGATAAAGTAATGAATATATTAATGAAAATTTCCTAATTTTTTTTCTTCATAGAATTAAAGAGAAAAAAACAATTCTAGTCACACAAACTTTTTGCGAATTTTCCATCGTTAATTCGTTAATTAACTGAAGAAAATAATGAAATCTAAAGAAAAAAAAAAGAGTACATTTAATCGTTATTAAAAAATATTCGTAAGTGATTCGCCCAGAAAATTTCGATATTTTCATTCTTAATTAACTCATTGTTTCTGTATTTTTTTCCTTTTTTGTTTAAAAAAAAAAACCATAACATCTACCCCGATGTAACAGTATACTAAATAAGACGTCGGCATATCGGCTTACAGATTTAACTCATACAATGCATACAAAGTAACGTAGAATTCATAAACAGTAGACCACTTCGTAGCGCAATAGTAACTTAATGAAAAATAAGAGAAAATGAATGAAAAAAAAACATTAAATAACCATGAAAAAAAAACAAAAAAATCACAGCAACAAAATAACAGGAAAAATGTAATAGCTAACAGGTTTTAATATGCAACGTCTTGTACTTACACTGATTTAACATGAGAAATACACTGAATTTTAAATGGAAAATGGAAAATCGAGAACACTGCACTGATATATCGACGCGTCACACTCACACACAGACACTCACAAGGACACAACGGCAGAATAGAAAATCACAAGAGAGGATTGTTGAGGAAAAGGATATTTGTTCGAGCACTATTTTCGGGAATGTCGTATGTTGATTGTAAAGTGAATGGAGGGAAGAATGAGTGATTTGTGAAGAGATTGTTAAGTTTACTTCGTTGATATCTCGTAAACTAAGGGTTTTCGAGGATTTTTCGGAAGAACTTTTTTGTAGCTCGTGAAATTCTCTACAAAAAAGGTTTCCTGATATTTTTTCCTAAACCCACTCGTTTCGGAGATAATCGCGATGGAAAGTGAAGAGAAATTTCAGTTGTGAAGAAGTAAAACAGGATAAGTCGATTTTTTCGCCGATCTTTTCTTACGAATATCTCAGAAACTAATGAAGATACGCCCTTTTTGCCCGAATGCTTTTTTGTACAGAATTTCAAGAGCTACAAAAAAGCATGAGGGCAAAAAGGACGTATCTCCATTAGTCTCTGAGATATTTGAGGAAAACAATTGGCAGGGGAAAGCGACTTATCCTGTTTTACCTCTTCGCTACTGAATTAAATCGTGAATATCTCGAAAACGATGAGGTTTAGGGAACAATGTGAAGAAGCCTTTTTTGTAGAGAATTTTATAAGCTACAAAAAAGCTCCGATGATATTTTTCTCTAAATCCCCTCGTTTCCGAGATATCCGCAAAATAAACTTTTCTGGTCAATTCCTCACTGAATTTTTCCACTGAATCTTCACCCACTAAACTTCACTACTGAATTGATTGAGAAGCGGCAGTAAACGTACGTTCAGACGTTACTGAAATTTCGAAAAAAAGGAACACTGGTCAATGGTAACTGAGCCCTGAAAGTAAGTGGGAAAAAATTAAAGATAAAAACAGAAAACTAAATATATTAATTAGTACAAAACTGATACTTTATGGCACGAAGCTGTATGAACGAAACAAAAAAAAAATTCATTATAATTTTTCATTGACATTAAACTTAACAGCTTTGTAGATCCGCAGATTATTTTTCATCATTTGACATTAAAAAAATTCAATTTTTCCACGAAAAAAAACTTTGTGCTCGAAAGTATCGATAATTTTCCGAGAATATTCAGAAAAAAATTTAGAACAAAAAGAAAAAATTAAAGAAAATGAAAAAAATATTATAGTCCATATGCAAATGTACATGTACATAAAATTCATATATGTACATAATTATAGAATTTGAAAGTGCCATAGAAATTACAAGAATTTTTTGATCAACCTAATAAAAACAAAAAAAAAATTAAAAGAAGAAACACAATTAATAACTAAATTAATTAACTGATAAATGTGAAAAAAAATTGACATTTTTTTTTCGTATTCGTGCTCAATGGGATAAACCTAACATTTTTTTCCTAATGGCATTAAGAGAAAACCCGCATATAAAAACGCTTGAAAAAATTTTAATTATCATCCCAGTATCAACGAATTTTTCATGTATAAAAAACTGAACTGAACATGTTATCAATAACTGTTATTACGACAATGAAAGAAACGTCCTTTTGTTGGGTTTTTTTATTCTGCATTTGTTGAAGAAAAAAAATAAAATAATAATAATAAATATCTAAATCGGGGCGATGAAACAGCATTTTTGTGTAACGTTCAACGCCATTTGAAACAAGTCAATAGTTTGTTCATAAAAAAATTATTAAAAACTAATAAATTTGCGAAAAAATTAACTCCGTGAATAAGAAGAAAAAAATGCATTTTTTGAGATAAATTTTTGTTATTAATTATCGTATACTTGACAAAAAGCACAATCACTGCTAACGAAGAAAAAAAGGAAGGGGGGGGAGGGGAGGGAGGAGTATGAAGAAATTCGTTCAAAGAATCACGGAGGATGTACGCACTACTCGTTTTACTTAATTAACGAAAGAAAAAAAAAGAAAAAAAAATTATTTAAAAGAATGAAAAAGCACGAAAGATAAAAAAAATAAAATACTCATGATTGTACTGATTGTTGAACGTGGCTAAAAATAGTAATTAATGAAAAAATAGGTCGTCTAAGAGAGTATGTATACAGATGTGAGTCCCGAAAGATGGGCCGCAAGTAAATGAAAAAAAAAACGCGCGTGCTTATTGACAAAATGGCCTACATGTGGAAGAGAATCGAATAAATATTTGAAAATTATAATGAACGAAGATCCGTTGAATTGAGATTTAAAAGAAATGAAACTATCGCTTATTTAAGCACACGCGTTTTCACTGACGATAATTATTTGTTATAAAAGAATAAAAATGAAAAAAAAATGAATAATGATAATTGAAAACGGTGTGGTATACAAGACTAAGAACGAGACCTAAAAAGTGGGACATAATATTTTATAACTCAACTTTTGTACAGAATAAATAAATACTTGTACTGTGGACCAACATATCTTTCATTCACTTTTCACCCAAGTAGAATATTTTTTAATTATTTTTGGAGCATTGTGGAGGTGAGTTTTGTCATTTCTGGAGTAAGTGGACTAGTTAATGAACGAGTACCATTGAATAAACATTTGGCTATATTCAGCTAAATTAGGAAAATAAATCGGTGACACAAAATGTTTCATCCTTTTTTTTTAGAAGAGAAAAAACTTAAGGAAACGTCTTTGATGAAAATAAAAAAATCATAGACTTCTTCCATGCCAAAAGATTTCATAAAAAAGGGAATTTTTACAGGAACTTTTGTTATAAGAAAAGCTCCGATTTCTTCTACCCAATTTTCTTTCTCACAGACAATTTTATGGGCCATGAAAAAAGCTTCCCTGACATTCTTTTCTGAGTCCACTCGTCTCAGAGGTATCCACAAGATAAATTGCACGACGTTGTCCAAATTATCCTCTCGTCTCATAATTTCACAATTCCGGGTTCAAGCGCAAAGAAATGATTTTTCTTTAAAAAAAAAAGAATTTTTTATTATCATTATAATACAATTCCTATTTATTTAACCTAGTTTGAACGAGCGGTACAATAATAATTCGATTCTTCGCCTCTGGTATTCTCCACCATCTTCCCATTCTGTGTTCCTGACCAACTCCAACAATTAAATTCTTACCGTCCGGTGTGAACGCCATTGTATTAATAAAACCAACGATTTTTACATCGAATAGATGGGTCAATGATCTGAAGGAATCTCCGCATTTCCATAGTTTAACACAACCGTTCCTCGATCCTGAAATTCAATAAATAATTAATTCAATCATTGAGGTAATCCAAGTAAAAATTAATTAAACGACATCAGAAAAATTTGAAGAAATTAATAAATAGTCAGTATTATTCAAATCAGATTCCGCGATACATAACTTCTTTTTCAAACATTCCCTTTTCATAAATAAATAATAAAGATTGTTTCAACTTTCAAAAATTCTATTTTCCCAAACGCCTCTAATCACTGAATACAGATCTTTAGAAGAATTTTACCAGAAGCGACAAGATCAGTATTAAGAAGAGTAGCAACGCTGGAAATCCACATGGCCTGTCCATTCCCCTCATCCTCTCCATGCGCCCGTGCAACAGAGCAAAGCGGCTTTTTTTTAAGCGATCCCCAAACACAAAGTTGACCATCGTCGCCTCCGCTCAAGAAATTCTCCTCATTAATCAGCCTCACAATGTCTATACTGCTTCCATGCCCATTAAAAATCAGCTGCGACTCCTCCACAATCTTCCATATTCTGATTGTCCCATCAAAGCCACCACTAGTGATAGCACGTTCCCTCGACAGCGCGTCGATCGACGTGATTGAATTCTGATGTCCAAAAAGCGTCTCAACGTACGCCATGTCATCGAGATTCCAGACTTTAACGCTGCGGTCCTCCGCAGCCGAGTACAACGTATGAGTGTCTCTCCGAAAAACCAATCCCGTGACTGATCCTCTGTGACCTTGGAGGCTCTTCACGTGCTTCAGATCATCCCCATTGAATACTCTAATCTCCTTCGATCCAGTGTCACCAGCGACTAGGAATTTTCCATCCGTACTTATCGCCAACGACAGAACCGATTTAATTCCCTCCTTCGTTTTCCGCTTTCCCGCAATTAAATTCAGCTTTTTCCTCGTCGACAAACACCACTTGACAATGCTCCCGTCCTTGGAACCGCTGAATAAATATTTTCCATTGGTGGAGACACACAGGCACGTTATTGAATCTCGGTGGTCCTTGCATCTAAGTTCAATTAGGTCCTCGTGACCTGTGTAATTGTTTGCTACGAATTTACGCAATTTTCCCTTCTCCTCTAGGTAATCTTCCTGCAATCTTCGGGCAACTGCACCCTGCTCAAACTCAACTCTGTCTTTCTCCTCTTCTTCGATCTCTGATAAGTATTTTTTCGCTAATCGCAGACGCTTTTCTTGGGCTGTCTCTTGTTCTTCTTCTGAATCGTGGGAGACTTCGTCTCTGCCTCTGTAAATTAGTTGAAGTTTAATCGGTTTTCGAAGAATTATTTTTATTATTTTATTATTTTATTTTATAAATGTT
>JABSMS010059547.1:0-21835 GCA_018902275.1 Aleiodes sp. PSUC_FEM 10030003
CCTCGTGTCTCAGGATTTTCTGGGGTTTTTCCTGAGACAAGATAAATCAACGGCAATAATTAATATCTAGGCGAAGTTGGCCCCAGCCGCAAAGGGGTAAAGCCGAGTACAATGGCCCAGGAGGCTCAGTGCTCAAAGGCCAATATCAAAGACAGACAGACCCTTCAATTCCAAATGGGGGATGAATCAGAGAGGCTGGCGTCCCGGGAATCTGGACTTAGACTCCGAGTACCGCTCCCCTCCCGCTCCCCAAACGATTCGCGAAGAAAAATTGCTGTTAATTTTTGCGGGGTCAAATCCTAATTCTCTTGGGCTACATATATAGTACGATCGAATCAATAATCCTCTCTCACCCAGTAGACTCGAGTGGAATCGCCCGAGAAATCACATATTTTAGAGAGAATTCCGAGTTTTTTTACTGATACTTATTTAAGTGAATTGTGATTTTTACAGATGAACCAGATTAAGTTATCAAGTCGATCCCTTCTGACACACGAAATTCTCCTAGAAGCTATGATAGTGTCTTTGAGTAATTTGAAAACTCTCACAGAATACTCGTGGTCTCAGACGTCTGTAAAGTTTCTTCCATTCCAAACCCTCAGGCCTCTGAAAAAAAATTTCACGTCTTCCATTTCCCAAATCTTTTCCCTACCCTCCCTCGCCCCGATGGAAGACGCCTACCACTTTTCCGCGGTTCCCATTGAGTCACATCCACTTGATGTTAGCCAAAAGTAGACAGAATTCAAATTTTCCGTTATTCCATTCGTATCGAATGATATTTCATTCAAAATTCAATTAATTGGAAACCAAAAGACGTTGGAAAAAAAAATAGAATTTTCCTTAAAAACAATGAGCCTATGTGCAGGCTCACACGTGTCGTCACCAACAATCCATACTCGTAAGTATGCGTAATTGTATAATTGAAAGGGAATAGTTCATGGCATCAGGTAAAAGCGATATTAATAAGATTGAAGCCAAGCTATTTTAACTACCTGAAACTTGCCCATCTCTGCTTCAGAATAAACTTTGGGTTATTATTGGAGCATTCGTAATCGATTAACACCCAGTCTTCCAGCGTCATCATTCCACCCTTCTTATCACATCCATATTTATTATAATGAGATAGACAAAGAACCAATTCTGGATGTAGTAGTTTCCTCACTTCATCTCTAAGAGGGTCAGACTCTTGGAATTTACAACTCCAAGCGACTCATGTGAATGATAAATTGAAATGAAACAATAAGATCTAAGGATAACTGATTCTTTGACTCGAAATGTGACCACTGTCACTTCTAACCATTCATGACTTCAACAGTTTACGACTTCAAATCTGAATCAATTTTGCATACCAGTCTTTGCTCAGTACGTACGTTCGATTGCACCAAAATTGGGATGGACATAGAGTTGGCATTTGCGTCCATTGTGGTTTCCTCCTCGGGGGAACACTACAATAGGGTGATCTACTATTCTAGGGTACTATTGTGGCTGAATTTTCCTGTTTTTGCCGAATACAGACATTGCGAACTTGGGAGGATTCCAATCTGGACATTAGCAGGATCATTACCACACCATAATTAGTATTGAATATAACAGTGAATCAAACCTGGTGATGTATCGCAGATGATACTTTGGGCTGTCCTACACAGTCAACCTCCTTTTCAGTTACATACGCAGCAGATTGATGAGTTCCTGGAATAACTAATTCTGCTAAGCTGAAGTCGTTCAATAGATCCTTTCTATCATGCATCCACTGAGCTCTTTTGTCCCCCAAACAGAGGGAGTATACTGACTGATCATTGACATAAATTTCTACCCGATATTTTTCTGCAATTTGAATGATATTAATTCATTTCTGCACTCCATGAAAATATAGAAAGCATATTTAATTCGTTTCTATCAATTTCTTGGGGATAAACTCTCCAAATCTTGAATAATTTGTAGAAAATGAGTTTAGTCTTGCGTTACAGGTATTAAAATTCCCATGACAATTGCCATGGCATTTGCCAAGACGATTGCCATGGTAACTGTTATGGCAGTTGCTATGGCGTTGTCATGATATTCACATTAAAAATTCTCCGCTTGCCTTGGCAGAATCTACCCTAACCAACTTGGCGATAGCAGAATGTGCCATGGCAGATTTGTAGTATGAAATTTTTCGAAGTCCTCATCATGAATTTTTTGAATTATTTCATTAATCGATGGTTTTCAGAATTTGCTATCTCAAAGTTGATTAGGGTAGATTCTGCTATGATGAGTGGCAAATCTTTAATGACAATGCCATGGCCATTGTCCTGCAAATTTTGATACGTGTACTCATCCCTAGTGGACTTTCACTATATTTTCTGTGGAAGATTTTTAATAGACTCTAGATAATATAGGGAAGGCATCAAGTAAGAAAATTGTTAGGTATTGGCTATTCGTACACTACACTGTTTACAGTTATTCAAGAAAAAATTTGCACGGCACTGGGAGTCGAGCCCAGATCTACCGATATCGGGCACTTTACCGATTGAGCTATCCAGTTTTATGTTATTTTCCATTTGAATTACCGTGAAAAATCACTCATACAGTTATATCCTTACTCCACTGCTCTTCTTGCAGCAAATGAATTCGAAATTAGATTATATTAGTGATAGGCTGTAGTAGCGTGCTTTCTGCGTGACTATAGCGATGTACCAATAGCCTCGCATAAACTGTTATGACACCTTCATCATGATACCGATCATGGCCAGATTCCAAAGATACTTTGCACTCGTGATCATGACACTATACGGAAATTGAACTTCGGAACTGCTTATGACAGAATATCATGGTCATTTCCATGATGTATTACAATGATGCTTGTTGTGATTATATGCGTTCGAAGAGCTTTGAAATAGTGAATGACAAGAAATCATGGGAAATTGTGATGGAAAAAAGTTGCATTTTTCGTTCCACCTGATCCATCAATAGTGTCACAACCAAAAGTCATGACAATAAGTATGAAATATCCATGGATTTTTGCCATGACTGGCGTTCTGGTGAAAGTGTCATGAAATTTCTTCCACGTGATTCTGAGTTTGAAACAATATTTATTATTCTATTGCTATAATCCTAATTTGAAAATGCAGAGCATTGCAGCAGTCATCACACGAGTAACTAGAAGTGGAAATCAGATTACCTAGTATCCCGCCACATTGAGGAGCCGAATTCTTCCATCCCATCGCTGAATGGATGTTGAAATCCAAATTCTTCGGATTTTCATTAATGATGTACGTTATTGCTAATCGAGCATTGGAACCAAACTGTGGGTAATACCACCACACAGAAAGTAACGGAGAGTCCCCCTTTTTGGGGGCCCATTCGGTTAGAATAACGACGGTTTCCTTGAGAGAATCTGTTGGTTGTGTGGGTAGGCACCCAGTTGGACATGGAGGCTGTGTTGATGGTGTAGGTGTAGGGTGAACTGGTGGCTGAGTTTGCGATGGATGTGTAGGCGGAACTGTCGGCTGGGTTGACGGAGGATATGAAAGTGGCTCTTGCGTGGGTGGCTCAGTTCGCGGTAGATTTGTAGGCTGAGTTGGTAACTGAGTTGGCAGAGTCGGTTGTGGATAAGTCGGCCTGCAGACACCCTTAATATATAGGAAAGCCAGTGGTTCCAGGCTTTCTACGGATTTCTTTCTACTACTTGCAACCATGCAAGGGAATATTATGCACAGAATGATCAGAAAATCCATTGCTTTTCACGGAAATGTCAAGAGATTGAACACAATTTCAATAGCTCATGCAATTTTCAATATGTGGTCTATTTAAAGGGGCGAATATGTTATGATAAGATATTAGTCATTGAATGCATTCGGAGGGGTGGCACGTCACAAAAGACATAAAGTATAGAATTTATGACTTTCGGACAGACACGTGTTATAGCTGTCACACGATTTTTATAGCACTATTTACACAAATACTGAGGAAAATCGCTGAATGTATTTCTTGTAATTTGAAATTTTCGAGGCCAGTATTATCGTGATATTGTAATTGTCAATTTTCATAATGAACTTAACGAACCGGTCACATAATGAAATTTCGATGGTCATACTTCCCATGACTAACTTTGACATGGTAAATCCTGAATAGTTGGATATTCTAACTCTAAATTATGAAATCTATCGATTGTTCAAACAATTTCAGAAATCGAGTATTTTCGACTCTGAATATTCTATATTTATGCATCTGCCATGGAACATTGTGCTATAGTAGAGTTAGCCATACCTGATTACCTTATAGTAGGCGGCAGATTCAAGATGACAGTTACACCATGTTACCTGCCATGAAATTTCTTTCACGTGGTAAGACCCACCCCTTTTCAAAGTTGTCGAAGAAGTCACCAGAATCTTGACTTTTAACATGGTTCATCTTAGCAGACCTGACGATCTGGTTTCGATAGTAGTCGATGGTAGCGTCGACCTGTTCGTTCACGCGTCTTTTAGTCAGTCACTGGTCGTTTTAGAAACTCTAAAACTGGATCGATTTCTCATTCTTCGATGAAGAATCGATTGGCTTTCAAGAAAAAGGATAATTTACTATTTCTTCACAATCTTTCTTTACTGATTTCCTTTCTGTTCCTGTTGCCCTCCGGAACAATGTCACGTGCTAAGACCAACCCTATGGTAAGAACCACGTCTTTTTGAAGTTGTCGAAGAAGTCACCATACTTTTGACTTTTAACATGATCCACCTTGGTAGAACTGACGATCTGGTTTCGATAGCAGTCGATGCTAGCGTCGACATGTTCGTTCACTCGACTTTCAGTCAGTCATTGGTCGTTTTTCAAACTCGAAAACTGAATCGATTTCTCATTCGTCACTGAAGAATCCTTTGGCTTTCGGCAACAAGGATAACTTACTGTTTTTCACAATTTTTCCTTATTGATTTACTTTCCAATTCTGTTGCCCTCAGTACCAATGTCGCAGTTTCCAAGTGTTCTCAACGATAAGTAACTGAGTGGATCTAGATTGATTGAGCGAGTCGATCGCTATTCACTCGATTGGTCTGTCAGAAAATCCAGATGAAATTTCGAGGTAAAAAACTTCTTTGAAGGAATACAGCAACTATAATTTCCTTCCCAGGAATGATAACTTTGTACGGCTCTGAATGGTGACAGTCAGTTTTTCTAAAACAAGGTGAAGAATCCCAAATTCTAGTTAGCGAATAATTTGCTCGAGGAGCGAATTCTTAATAGTTCGGTGAACGATATTTCGCCAAAACTTTATCAAGCATTTATAACTCAGTTATGCAGGAATTGAATCTGCATCAATGAATGGCCAATACATGGGAAAGAGAAACCCTGCAGATCAATATGAAATCAATACTTGGCTGGATCTTCAACCATCCGTAATTCATACTAGACGGAGAGAAGAATCTCCTAAAAATGGACAATAGCGGGTTCATGAAGCAAGTTTACTCGGTTTGACTCAGTTTGAACCAATTTCTCCTTTTTTAACTCAGTTTGACTCAGATCATCCCGTACTTTTTATGCGAACACTTATGAATTCTATGGAAGTATTACTTGAATTGCCTCGAGTGGATTCAGTTTGATCCATTTCGACTTAGTTCGACTTAGGTCTCGATTTGACTCACTTTGACTCCGATCCTCCGCTACTCTTCTGTCAGCCCCTTATGAATTTTAAAACAGACTAACCAGGATAGATTCGGTTTGACTTAGGATGCAAAAAACTTCCCTGGAGAAACTCCTAGTTCGAAAGTGAGAGGAATATAACAATATGATTGATGTTTGGACCGCTGGTGGAAGTGTGCATGCCATATTTTGACAAGGAATGTCATAATACTATAAAAAATGTATGAGAATGTTGAGAATGATAAAGTTTCTTATAATTTGGCGTGAAGTTCTAAAATATTTATTTTTCAGTCACAAAATATTAAATTTGGAGATAATTGATTTATGTCATGTTTTCGTGAAAATTGCAGAGATATTATGTGGAAACTTGGATTTTTCCAAGACAAAATCACAAATTCCGACGAAATTTCTCTGAGTTGTTTTGGGAACATAGGAAATGAAAGGAGTGCACTGGAATTTCACTTTTCTTAATCATGCATTGTAATATTTTATTGTTGTTACAGCCGAGAGTCTGAATCCAACAAAAAAAATTGAAGTTTTTCTGAGGAATTCTATAATTATTTGGGTAACGGGGCAGGGCTGAATATCGAGCATGTCGGATTCAAACCATGAAAAAAATTGCGAAGAAGGGAAACTGGGAGGTCATTAACGCTACCGAAGGCGGTGACGGCGCTAATTCTATATAGAGTGGTTGGAGTTGATAAGCTGCATGAGATATATCAAGTTATTGGAATGAGCCACTAATTTGAATCACATTGACACTTGAAATTGAATCTTCGGAAAAAATCACCCCTATTAAATTCTCGTTTCGACGCTATAGAGGATGTCAAAATATGCAACTCTATGGAGTCTTGATTTGCAAATCCTTCTGGGTCAATTGTTACTAACAAACAAGCAGGGATTCAACTACTTGTTTGTATTTCGGGAGCCCCCTTTCCAGTTCGATGTTTGATATGCTGCCGATACGATTGACAGAATGCTTTCAAATGGAGTGCGATTCTTCATCTCTTCGAATACCCGAAGCCGATCCGGTGGTTTAACGCTGTGGGTATATTCAATGATTCACACGCGGTAGGCTCGGGTTCGATTCCCGCCGGTGACACTGGTGAGATCTAACCAGGCCGAAAAGTCTTGATCAGTCGCAAAATACGCCCTAAGAAGGGCGTCGAAAACGTAACATCAAATAACTAAAAAAAAAAAGAAAAGAAACGAAGCCAATAACTCATCAATAATTCATAAACCTCCCGTAGATATGAATCCTTCTAGCCTTTGAAGAATAGCACTTACGCCCCTTTCAGTCTATGGTGATGATATATCTTCAAAGATGATTGTACTGCAATACAGAAACGAAGGGAAGAAATGCCATAACCATTTTGATGATCCTCCGATCATCTTGAATTTTGAATAATACAAAAGTCGTTTCAATGGCCTCACTTCCTGGCGTGCTAATCATCATATAAGATTGAAACTAGTCTAGTTCCGCGCAAAGGAGTATGTCCTTTCAGATGATGGAATAAAAAATTCATGTGTTCTTGGAAAAAAATGTAGAAAATTTCAAATTTGTTATTTTTCCTGAAAAAGTGATTTTTCCATTCTTGGATGATAACCGTTTGAGTCCAAAATTTGAGACTTGAGAGACTTTTCAATCTCGTTGCAATCAGTTTTTCGAGCAAGATTTGATTTGGATCGACTCAGTAGTTTTTGAAATATGAACGACTCGGAAAACATTGTTTTCTTAGAATATCTCAAGAATTACCGGACCAATATCGCCCAGTTTCGATACGAAACGTTGCATCTATGACACCTATAAACTCACAAAGGTGAAGCCTCTAGGTCAAAAATTTTTCGTCTTATTGAGATGATAAACTTTTTAAAGAAAATCAGAAAAATTGAAAAAGCCACTGAACGGAAAATCGAAACAAATTTTAACCCATCCGTAAATTATGAGATGCACCGAGATGAACATCAAAGCTCCACCTGAGATCAATTGGTCAATTTTTCGGTGGCACACATGCACGCACTCGCATGCACAATGCTCAGCCATTTTCTTTTCAATATTCAATTGATAACAGTCATACGAACGACGAAGAGTTTGGTAACGTAGCCTGTACTACCTCATGAACGAAAAAGAGGTAGACATACAATATGTGGTAATTTCGAGTGGGATGGGCACCTGTTTTCAGCGTCTCAAAAACCAGAGATGATTTCGGATTTAGCGCGCAATTAAAAGACAGTCGTTAAATAGAGGGTTAACTTTAAAATTCAATAGCCAAATAAACTATTTTGAATCCATAAGAGAGATTTCAAATAAAAAATAGTGTTGTGTTCCAAAATTCTCATTCTCAATGTCAATAAAATGTTAGGAAATTGAGAATTAAATAGAGCAAAAGAATGCAACTCTGCACTTTTCTTATTATCGAATTGGGAAATGATGTGTAATATCGTATTACAACACGAATAACGTTTTGCAATGAGATCTGAACCACCTGCAAATGAGTTCATATGAAAACTCATTCTTTCGTGACAAATTAATCTTAAGCTTTAACCCGAGGATAGAATTACTTTCTTAATTCGATACTCACTTGATAATTACAGTGTTATTTCTAATAAAAATTATTATTTATCCCTGAAGAATGTCAATCCTCTGCTGAGAATTATACTCAATCTTCTGTTGAGGATTATAATATTACGAACCCGATAAACCGCCGGTAACACTTCGGTGGCAGCGGTTATTTCCAAGGAAAAGGCTCCATCAACCATTGTCCAGGATTGCAGAAGGAACTGAGAAATCAACGGTGAACATTAATTTATTGTCTCCTACGTGGGAGTAAGCTCATCTGGGAGATTCAGAAGCCTATTCCAGGACTAGTTTTCCGTTGGGATAGCACAAATTTCCTTCTTCTCCTTTGTAAAAGGAAATTATCAGATTCATTTTCGAAAGAGAAAATCCTGCACATATTGAAGCAAATATGAAAATATTGAATCCAAGAAGTGGGATATAACGATGCAAAGCCCGCGATGAGAGTCAACCAGGAGAGATGGGGAACGCGACGATATAAAACATTTGGAGGGTGAACCACCATTAACTGACCTCAGCTCTCCAAGACGATTTATACCGGGAGGAACACTTTCAGTAAGAAATTTTGTGCCCAATGGTCCTGAAAATGTTATTGAAACTGAGCCTCAATCTACAATTGAAAATTAGTTGATAGAAATACGACGAGAAATGAGAAGAATGGCCACAAGAGAATTAGAGAGGGAAAGCTTACATCGTAATAGAATGTCTTAACTAAGAGAAGTGAAGGAGAGACTAGTACGAACCGGAAAAGGACGTGATAAGTTCAAGGAACAACTGTGTGCAGTGTGGGGTGCTATCAACACATCAGAGGGACCAATCAGGAACAATCCTTTGATAGATAGAAGGAATTGTTTGGACCTAAAGAGAGCTCTGCAATTAATAAGACAGTTCCATGGGGAAAATGCAGACAAGTTATACTCTTTTTTGGAGTCAGTAACGGCTGCAAGGAAGCTGGTCGATCCTGACTCCTAGGGAGCATTACTAGAGGGGACTGGGAGGTAAACTGGATGGACAAGCTAGGAAGGAACTTAAGCATAAGAGTATCACCAGTTTTGAGCAATTAAAAATGGAATTAGAGGCCATGTTTGGCAAAACACAATCCTCAGTAGGATTGCAAGTAGACTTCAGTAAATTACAACAGGAGGAAAATGAAGACATTTCCAAGTTCGTGGTACGAACAAAACCTGTAACCCTCGATTACATTGATGGACTACATAACATGCATGATGACCTAGATGAAAGAGGCAAAACTGGTATTTGAACAGGGTCTCCGTGGTAAGAGCCAATAGATTCGAAAATTTCACTTGAATCTTGCATGGGAGCAAAGGCGTTGGAAAAAACCTTTTCTAGCCAAGCTGTACGGAGGAAGATTACTGGATCTTTCGGAGGTCAAAAGAGGCATTCTTCAGGATGGGAAAGAGTTTCCACAGGTAGACAAGCCACGCCAGGGGTCTGCTTCAACAGTGGGAAAGTAGGTCATTTAGCACAAGATTGCGAAGGAGGACAGAGAGAACAACGCAAAACCATTCTGCCAACTGCAATAGAACGACAAAGCATACACGCATTTGGCCTCGTTTGCATGTATCGTCTTAGACATGAAGCCACCGAATATCGTAAGTTGAAGGAAAAACTTAGCATTCCGAAATCAGCCAAATTGAAAATTGGAGGAAACAAAACCAAAACACAAAAGGTCAATACCAATTTTCAAAAAAAAAAATATTTACTCTATAGAGAATGATACGACCCTACCTATTGGAGCTTATCAGATAATGACCATAGGCATCAAAGACAAGGTTTCAGTGATATCTGAAAAAAAATGAAAAAGATCAGGTTTCGATAATTTCTAATAAAAAGGAAAAAGTAGGTCAACCAAAGAAAAGAATGATCACTCCAGTAGAGCCATCTGAGATGAAAAGAAGAATTATTTTAGATGCTGAAGAATTGAAAGGATCTACTGTTCTCATGGCCGATTCAGGAGCAATACGAGAAGAAATAGTATTGTCGAACGAAACGAGGGTCCTCCGAACTGCAAACCAAGATGTCGCAACCCTAGGAAAGGTAATTATTCACCTACGCATTGGGCTAGGGCATCTAGATCACGTCTTCAATGTGATATCAGATGAATTTCCCGCCCAGGAGGAAGTTTGGGATAAAAAAAAAATTCAATTTCCTGATCTCGATGTCAAGCCAGACCCGGGTGAAGCTCTGCTAATTAATGGCACACGCGTGGATCTTTCCAGGACTAACGAACCTATTAAGATAGAAGCCAAGGAATATTAGGATACAGAACAAGGAATCACGCGTGAAAAACAAGTAAATCCGAGAATATTCCTCGGAGAATGTCTTACCAAAGGAGTAGAAAGACGGGCACTAATTTGCGCCATGAATAAAACGGAAAAAGATATACACTTAGATATTCCAATAATAAAACTTGAAAAATTATTACAAATGAGAGAAAATCCGCGGAAAAACCTATTAAAACTATTACGTGAAAATCTACGGTTAAATCATCTGAATGAAGAGGAAAAATCAAGCATACTGGAGATAATGGAAGAATAGAAGGGCATTGTACCGTTTCCAAAGGACTCTCCAGAGATTACCCATCACCTGGAACATAAAATACCCACTAACGCATGCTCGATTCAATAAAGCTTTAATATAGATGAAGAAACGTGGAAACCCACATTGAGGATTACGTATTCAATTGCAAAAAATGTCACTCGAATAAATTACGAAAGAAAACAAAAGTACCCATGGTAATTGGAGAAACTTCGGGAACGGTTTTTGAATTGAGTGCATTGGACATTGGCGAACCATTGATAGAATTTGAGATGGGGAACAAATATATTCTTACGGTCAGGATGTTTTGACTGAATGCAGTAAAGCGATTCCTATAGCCGATCAGGAGGTCAACACCATTACCCGTGCCTTTGTAGAAAAAATAGTCTGTGAGCACGGAATGCCTAAAAAATTGCTCACTGATGAAGGACCGAATTTTATCGAAGAAATTTTTCAAAATGTCTGTAAACTTCTCAAAATCACGAGAATACCGACCACAGCCTATCGTCCACAAACTAATGGCGCATTGGAAAGATCCCACCCGATCCTCGCAGAATATCTCACGACTTTCATCGATGATGAGCAGAAAGACTGGGATACTTGGTTGCTTACAGTATTTGTATATAATACAACTCCACACACAGCAACAAGAATGTCTCTTTTTGAACTATTGTATGAAAGAAAAGTGGAATTACCATCGTCGCTTAAACAGCCACTAAGTACTATTTACTTGTACCACGATTACGCACAAGAGTTGCGAGAGCGTTTACGAGCCTCTTACCTAGTAGCAAAGAAAAATCTTGAAGGGGCGAATAAAGCAGCAAAGACACAGTACGAGCGGAATTCGGAGAATATCGGATTCCATGTTGGCGACCAAGTATTATTAAAAAACGAAGTTGTCCGACGCGGAAGATCAAAGGAGCTGACTCAACCCTGGATCGGACCCAAGTCACTGGAAGGAAATCTGAAGTTAATTGCACCATTCACTCTGGAGATAAAGGAAAAACTCAGAGAGTGCATGTTAACCATTTGCGACATTTCGCTGAATTATGACTATATGGACCACTGGTCTTGGAGAAACTGGTTGACACATTGGCCTTGAAATACCTGGGAACAAATTTTTGGGAGAAAGGGACAATCGTAAGGAATTTGGAGCATTACAAACAATTTAGGATTAACCAGTTATCATTTTCTTTTTTGAAAATTTATGATAACTCGGCTTTCTCTACGTCGATTGGTTTTTGAATTTATAATCTTTATATATTTTATTGAGCAATAATTCTCGGTAAAGAAATGAAATCATAATTCAATAATCGGTTTCTATTTCTAATCTTCTATTGAAAAAATTATTATGACTAAATTCATTTTGGTTCATTATTGCAATCATTATTCTCTAGATATAATTGTAATAGTTAAAGATCTCACATCTGAGAGGAGATTGTTGCTGAGCTGTGTTTTGGTTCGAAGAATGTAATAGTTGATTCTTCTCGATTGTTGTTGTTTAGATCGATTCATTGCTTCTCGATCGGATGTTGAGATACATCCTAACGCCCATTGGTTTGTTCCATTCCAGAAATTTATCTTGACTATTCGTTTGAGCGTACGTGATTTTCTGACGTAACCCATGCGTCAGAAATTACGTCACAGTACATATCACATGGTGTTCCAGTAGGAACCACGGAAGAATATTACTCTTATCTGGAATCGGAGAATGAGATACCCGTTATACAAGGGGCTACGCAGAGATACATCCCCATAACTAAACAGCAGTTGAAGGAATGCGAAAGATTGAATGGACAATGCTTTTATTTGGAAACATTTTCAAAACAAACGATACGTCCATATAGTCCATGTGAATTACACATGTACGCAGGACCAACAAAGTTACCAGAAAATTGTATACCAAAACATGTACAAATCCAGCACTCCATTTTCATTCCTATGAAAAACAATGAAGCTGGGATATACATGGCGCAACAACCCGAGAAGATAACTATTCGTTGTGAAGATCATGATAGTCGACAGGTTCTGAAGGAAACGGTAACTCTACAAGTAGCAGATCATTGTGAAGTCATCGCAACTGACTTCACAATAAGGGGGCGAAAATCTCCAGAAATGAAGCTGGAGTTACATATCCACCCGAAAATGAACCTAACCCTCAACGAAAGCACAACATCATGCTTGTGGAAAAAGGGTTAACTTCGAAAAAATACGATTAAAAAGTGTTATACGGAATATTCAAGAATTGACGGAACTGCGATCTTATCTAGGATTAGAACAAGAAGAGTTCATGAAGGGCGAGACAGAATTCAAGTAAAGAATTTTACCGGTTATTATTGTTGTGCTGTTGGTATTGACCGTGTTCGACACCCGATAGAGTAATAGGCGTGACCGGAGCAGTGTTATGATATTCAAAAATGTATAGATAAGTGTTAGAGAAGAAAATTTCTAGTGATAGAAATCTTCTACTCTGGTGGTGAGGGATTTTGTGTCCCGAAATTCTCATCCTCAATGTCAATAAAATGTTCAGAAATTGAGAATTAAGTAGAACAAGAGAATGCAACTCTGCACTTTTCTTATTATAAAATTCGGAAATAATGTGTAATATCGTATTGCAACACGAATAACGTCTTGCAATACGACCTGAAACACCTGCAAATGAGTTCATATGAAAACTCATTCTTACGTGACAAATTAGTCTTACGTTTTAAGGCGCGGAAAGAATTACTTCCTCAATTCGATACTCGCTTAATAATGAAAGTGAAATTTCTAATAAAAATTATTGTTAATTCCTGGAGGATATCAATCTTCTGTTGAGAATTATAATATTACGAACCCGATAAACCGTCGTTAACAAAAATTAAACCAAATTTTTAATATTAAATATTGAAATGCAGAAACCAGCAAAGTGCATTTATCACTTGAGCTCGTTCCCGTTCGAATGCACCTTAGTGAAAAATTATCGCGAAATTACTGTCAGAGCATAGTTAAATTGAGAAACATGTCAAAGTGGCCATCTGTCCCATAGTGCCGGGTGAGAAAGCCACTTTCCTGAACAAATGGCTGTATTTCCCATAGTGTAGGGGAGATGGCCACGCATTTGACTGAACGTAATCTTATTCGCTGGGTTGTGCTACTAACATGCATTTCCAGGGGGGAAACCAGCAAAATGGAGAAAGAACGTACACAGACACATGCTTACTATTAGAAATTTTTTATTCAAAAATTAAGGAAAAAATATTGGAAAATTCAACTACTTCCACCTAGCTTCTAATTTCGGAGAATTTATTTCTCAAAAATGCATTTGATATGAAAATATTGAAATGAAATTTGAAATTTTATTGCAAATCACTGCAAAAGTTTCAATTGAATTATGATTTATTCAATATTCGTAGGGATTCGAAGTAGCTTATTCAGTGAATAAATGAAATTACAGAAAATTCATAGTAATTCAAAGTCTTGTTACGTATAATTTTCCATTGGTAGAAAAGTCAAGTTTATACATTTAATTTTTCATTCGTACTTGAAAATTCAGGTTATTTATCGAAATTGCAATGCTCAGTTCATCCTGAAAATCATAACATTCTCGAATTTTCTATGGAAAATGAAACTTCAAAGACTATTCTGTTTCAACTAAAATTAAAATTGTGGTTTTGAAGTTTAATACAGATATATTTTTTTTCATACAGATATTGATACTGAATTCTCTTCATTAATGAAGAAAATATGGTTAATCGAGGCACAACGGTGGGTATAAAAAAGTCGGTCATAACGAATTCACTGAACAGTAATGCGTTCCGGAACCCTTTTTTTGAAGTTTTCTTTGCTACTCTTTCTTTCTTTTTTAGTTGAATACTAATCGATTATCAAATTATCAATGAAACTTATTTTTATAAATCGAAATTGTGAATTTGAATGAGAAATGGAGAGCAGACAAAAATTTAATGAATATTTTGAATTGGAAAATCTGCTCGAACCAAATTAAAGGAGATTTATCGGATGGATTGAAGAAAATATCATGGAGAGCATGCTATTTTTTGAGCTTGCGTTCGAGTAGTTCTCGCTCGAGCACGAAAGTGTTGCTTTGGAATTTCCCTGGTTCTGTTCCACTGAAAATTTTGCCCCAATCTACCTTCTTCTGGTTATATTGCATCGTGATTCGCAATCGGCACAATCATTCCTAAAGAAGAAGCTCCTGAGAACAGACCAACTTAAAACAGAAACATCTTACATCTCCGATTCAGGTTTTCGCCATTTGCAACGTAGTTATTTAGAATAGATGATATTTGAAACTTGAAGAGCGTTAGAAAAATTGTTTCCCTATTACAAAATCCGTTAGGCAAGTGTTAGTACGGAAATGAATATGATTTCATGAGGACTAACAAAAGTTATCAACTTCTATATCTTTGGTGCATCGAAAAGAATGCGATGATAGATGGACCTTGAAATAATATGAACACCTTGGACGAAGACCTTATGTTGTATGGCTGTTTGGAAATGTTGTTCTGTTCAACTTCAAGGTTATCTGCATAACTATTGAATTTTATTATCTGGAGAGGAATATTCTAGTAATATGTGCGATATTTTGTGTATTATATAAGAATACAATGAATAAAAAATATTCGTTCCAAAAAGCTTGCTTTTCAGGAAAAAATATCAACTGGAAAAATTGTAATATTTTCTTCTTGAAGTTTAGTTCTTCTTGAAGTTAGTTTCACTACAATTATTGTTGATAATTGGAGAAGCATTTTCTGGAAAATCAATTCTCAGAAACTATGTTGGACTCGAAATGACGTAATTGCTATATAAGGGATACCGGGGCATCATGGGGTACCTGAGGGAAGGGAGGAGTTTTCTGTTCTCGCAATTTAAGTAGATCTTCGTTTCTACTCATCTGTCCACTTTCCAAATCGATCGAGCCGCGTCGTGAAGGGAGGGCTCAGTGGGGCAGAAGGGGGTACCTCCAAAGAATTAAAATTCTATGAAAAGTATAAATTTCATTTTTTTTCAATGATTGATCGTCCCACGTACTGTTCCAAAAATTTTCATGCGCATAAAATCTTCTCTCATAGTAGGGTAGGGTACAATGGGGTACTGTAGGGTTTGATGGTATGAGCGCCAGCGCCGCTGATGTTATTGTGTATGCAAATCTAACCAGTACAATTCCTATTATCACGTCGCATGGCCAAGAAAAAAAATCCTGGCTGCTCGAGGATTGGAACCAGAGATTTTCGGGATGCTCTCGTTACGAATCTGGCGTTCAAATAGTTGTGCAATGCGACCAGCTATTTAATTAGCTGAGCTATTGTGTTTTCTATTGTAGTGTGGTCACTACAAACCTCCCCTTGTTGTGGAGGGTGAAGCCTACAGTGTAGATGAGCGATCATCAATGTGTTTCAGATCTTTTGCGTGTGTGTGTTACGTGTGTTGAGTTCGGTGAGATGAGTGCATGTCGGAAGCGGACGACGTTGCTGCTGCGCTGTAGATGTCTGTTGTACCGGCTGTACGCGGACGGAGTATTTCTCGACGTAGCCGCGCCTGTAATGTCATAAGGTTACTTTCCCCTCTCCTTCGAGATGTTGTGTGTTGTACCAATCAGCTCGTGTCGTCACACAAGGATGATTGGAGTCGATGCCTGAATATAGCTCGAATCTTTGAGTAAAAAGAAATTGTTTTCCGAAAAAATGGAAAATTAAATCTTTTTATGGTGCACATAAGAAATTCCACTTGCTTTCCATTGGAAACATTCAAAAAACTCAATTGTGAAGGGCTTAATGCGAATGTACATTTTGCCCCACCTTTCCCTAATTAAAGTTAGGCAGTATGAATCTCCATTGAGATTGAACTACGCAATAATAATTTGAATAGAATCGATCTGAAAACATAGAATCTTCCAGATTGTCAATGTAAATCACTCGTAGAGCAAAACCATTGAATTCTTTCTGCCATCGAATGAAGTATGGTAGAGTACGAAAAAACGGTCCGTATGAAAAGATTGATATTTTTGAATTAATGGAACAGATTAACGGATACCCCAGTTGAAAACTCATCCGTCGAACTTGTGAATGCCATTAAATTTTTTTGCTTCATCAGTTCCAGATATATGGAACTGCAATGAAAACAATATTTAAAAATGTTCACTCCAACATGGGTTTTTCATTTCTTATTTGTTTCTCGAAATTAACCAATTTGGAATGGACAAGAGTTTTTGGAAATACTTTTCGTAGTAGCGTTGAATTTTCCGAATGAGTAAGATTATGTCAAGAATTCCTCAATTTCAGCCAACTTCCAACATATTCATTCAAAATTATTGCAAACAGAATTGAGACTTGACGATCGCTCGATTTTTCTGGAATTAACAATGACTGAGATACAAACAAGGAGATCGCAGTTCGGCAGTGAAGTAGTAAGCGAAGTGAAGTAGAAATATATGTTTAAAAAAATAGCTCTACCACACTTAATGATCAATTTGATTTTTGTTCTATGTGGGGTACCTCACCTCGCCTCATATCCCGTAAAGATCTGATGTGCCTCCGTAATTACTACAAATAATGATTAAATTCAAGAATTTTCATTAGTGTCATTAAATGTAAAGAGGGAAAAAAAAGAATGAGAAGAATTTCGTCGAAGATACTGTTTTTTTTCAATCACACCAACTTTTCACTCACGGTACGCAAATATCTTCAGCCATCAATTCTAAACATTTGGAATTAGCCTCAATTCAATTGTTCAACTATTACATTTTTTGGGGAAAAAATTGGACTAAATTATTATTATTTTCATATCTGAGTTATTAAGATATGAATAACATTTCATTTTAGTCTTCTTCAGATACACAAATTGAAGTTCGAAATCACCGAATTTAATTATCAAAATCTTGGAAAATATGGTTGGAATATTCATAATTTAAACTACAAGTAATTGAATGATTAAAGATGCAACAACGATATTGACAAAGAGGAACTCATCATCATAATTATTTATTCAATATCTCATACATTTTGGCCTTCTTGCTCATTATGTTATGTATTAACTTCAACGTCATTCAGAGTATTTTTTAATATTCTTATATTGTTAACAAAATTCCTAAAAATTGAAATTTCCCACAGGAATGTTGAAAAACCGGCCCTGTTTGAGATGTAACTAGTTTTTGGGTGGTATGTAGGAGGCAATTTGGGAAAGGCGAGTGAAATAAGTTATTCTCAGACGAGTTAGAGGGAAAAATCACTTTATTGATAAAAAAAACTCACTTGTCGATATTTCACTATATACAGATAAATTAGATAAAGGTTCACTTGGATATTGCACTGAATTTAGTGTCGATTATAACTGTAGAGATTTGAGGGTAACACTTGAGAGATTCACTATTGAGATTCATTAATCAAGGATCACTTTGCTAAAAACGATGCGTTCTGCTTCGAGATTCGTATTGGAGTCGTGAGAGAAGTAGGCAATTGCCCTGGACTAGGCCCTCTTAATGTTCCGAGTGTGCCCGAAGGTGTTCGCCTTAAAACTTTGCTCCACTGGTGAGACTTTTGGGTACGTTTTAAACATACTCCCCCATTCAGGATCAGGGATGCTGAATATCTTAAACCTTTTTTTTTGCTATTCTCCATTTGAATGGATGAAGTCGATCATTCTCTCAGAACCCTATGATGTAGTAGGCTGGTGAGTTTGCTGGAGGGTCTGGAGCCTTCTCCTTGTGTCTTGGTCAATGTTCGTCACACTCGAGTTCGTCTGGTGATAGCTCTGTCGGTGATGCACTAGCTGCTGATTTTTCCTGGTTCCAAATTCTTTGCAGTAGCTGTAGTAGGTGTTCGTTCGTCGATCTCTTCATGGCCATTAAAGCGGTCGACGTTGAACAACTCTTGCAATTGATTGGACTTGATTAAGTCCCACCAAACAATCTGCGTAAGCCAACTAATTGAGCGGTTCTGGACCTGACTATTTCCTCTTCGATGATCCTCTCGTAATTATCTGCCCGTTTCATGATATCTGTGGAACCAGGCTTGAGATAATCTGGATCCAGCAGTATCCATTGTTGATCTGCTGATGAGTGGTTTGACTTCTGATGATTGAGAGTGTCCTCTGAAATGTGGACTTCTATTTCCTTGTGAGGAGTTGTAAATTCTTCACAGGTTAACGGATTCCTTGGTGAGAGCATTGCGAAGATCATCGGCATCATTGATATTCCGTCAGCAACTTCTCTGTGTTGGCTGAGTGTCCGATGATATGGGCTTCCAGCTGACTGCGAGGAGTCGTAAATTCCTCACAGCTCGTTGGAGTCCTGCTCCGTAGAATCTGCCGCTGATGTGCTTCGGTGCTCTTCTGGTCAACCGTCCGAGATCCTCCTACCTCCTGATGCCGAGGCATTATGTGCTGAGGTCATCTCGTTAGTCAAAACAGAAGAATCAGTGAAGCGTCTCGTAGAGTCTGAGCTTTCTGTCGAGGGTGATCCCTGAGGTATATCGATGATCTTCTTGGAGTGAGGCATCTTTGCTGCGATGTTCTCTTTGCGTTCATCTGTTGATAATGACCAATGAGTTTTGCTGTTCGCTGAGCTATCTAGTTTGAGCGTCACTCATCCCAGTCTGACTTTGTGAGGAAGTGTACGAACACTTGGTGGTAGAGATCTGCTTCGGATGAACTCGTGGCTGCTATTAGATTGTATCTAGTTTCAATCACCGTTGCTGCATTAGCGCTGAGATTCTCTGAGTTGGCGTTGTCGATCGTCTGAATGTTAAAAACCTTGTTGAATAGCGCCTGAGCGATAAGTCTTGGGTTCTCGTATTGGATAACGAGTTTCCCCCCATGCCTTCTGGTAATTCTCCTTCGTCGTATCGAATGTGCCGATGAGACTCACTGCTGGTCCCTGAAGAGCACCCTCCAATCTGACCAGTTTCTGAACTGGCGAGATTGATTGATTGTTCCCGACCAGTGACTGGAACACATTGCTGAAGTTCTTCCAGTCTGAGAACTTTCCATCAAATGTGGGTAGAGATATCGCTATGAGAGGGTTGTTTGAGGCTGAGCTTGGTGGTTGCTCTCCAGTCTGCTTGTTGTCGAGTTTTTCTCTGATATCGTACAATCATCTGTAGCACGCCTTTTTGAGAGCTAGCGCCTTGTCTGAAAAATCACTATTAAAGTATTCGCGATTAACTGGGATGCACGGGATGAGGTTGTTCTCTGCGGTTGTGAATTCATTCCACTCTTCTGTTAATAATCTGTCATGTCCATCTAAGGCCCCTTCAGTGACCGTGTTGAGATGTTCTGAGTAGATGCTTCCATGAATTTCTTCAATAGAGCGTAGTTTGCTCAACAGCTGTCTCATCAAGATCTGTTGTCTACCAGTGAGGTGAGTTTTGCTGCCACTGGTTGGTTGGATTCTCTTTGGAATGGTGCCCATATAGCTCGGTAGAGAGGAAGAAGCTACTGCGTTATCCAATTTCCATTTTCATTGACTGAATCTGGCAGTGAAGCCTGTTGGAATTTCAGGGCTGCCTCATCCTGCTCAATTTGTATGACCCATGACTCATCTTTGGGAGGTACATCATTGGGTTGAGTCCCATTGTCCGGTCCTTTTGGTTGAGGAAGGCCTTGTTCGTCACCGTTCATCATAATTGCAGCCTGTAACTTGCACAATGGAGATAAAATTCAGATCGAAGATGCTAAGATAATTGAAAATTAACTTCCCTTCGTCATCGATCGCAGATGAGTTATTGATGACAGTTATCTTCTTCACCGACGGTGTTGCTAGAGTGTTATTAACTTGGCGTTACGTCTGACGGTGGGCCCACGCTGTTCTAGCCGCTGCTAGGTAGAGAGGTGACGAAGTTTGCCGAACTGTCTTCGGGCTGTAGAGTTCGACTGCTGGTTTGATGACGAGAGCTACGCGCTAAGCGTAAACACCGACTCGATGACGTTTTTGAGGACACTTCTTGATGTCTTTTCACCACACAAATTGTCCTTGCTGATGCTCGTGTGAACCCCAAAAATTGTTCGACACGAGGCGTCTTTCGAGTTCTTCACTTTTGCGGATTTTTTTTAGAGAGTTCACTTTTATCCTATTAATCACTATTATCCTACGAATCCGGCTCGAGGGACCAATGTTTGAAATGTAATTAGTTTTTTTGCATCTAAAGAGTAAAGAACGACGTTCCCAACCTCGCTTCGCTCGGTTAGAAACGTCGTTCTGATCTCTCTGGATGCAAAAAATATTGTATGCACCACGCAAGTGTTATGTCAAGGTGAAGCTAATCTTCACCTATCATATTTATTCCCTCTTTAACCCTGGGGAGACTCCCCAATAGGTTGGGATGGGATTCAGAGAAAGGTGAAATTAAATGAGTTAGAATTGAAGCCAAAATTTTGTTTGAAATGATCCGTTAAGATCTATATTTTAAAATAATCTCAAAAAAACAAACTAATTGACATAAAAACACTAAGTATTTTAGAAAGAATACCTTTAATAATGAGGATTTTGAAAAGGATACATTTTTTATTGATAAAATAGTTAAAACTAATCCACTCGAAAGAGAAAGTTTTCCCGAACTACAGAAGAGTTAAAAGTTGTGCTGACTTACGTTACATGCTCTACGTTGTCGTCCAATTCGATTGTCTCACTGAACAAACTATTTTTCTTTATTCCAATCTACGGTATTTATTATCATACTGATTGAACACTTTAAAATGAATTGACTATTAGGAACAATAAAAACTCTAAAAATTAACTACTTTTTAGTAGAAACTAAGAAGGTAAAACAAAAAATAACTAGTGGGGCGTAGTAGCTCGCTCGCTGCGCTCGCTCGCGTATTGGAGGAGTATTAGTAGCTATACATCAGAATCGGTGTGATCCTTTGAGACCACACTAAGAGCTTCCCGTTGTTTTATTAGAAAATTACAAAACTACTGAGCCGATTTTGACCAAAATCTAATCAGCACCAATCCACATCAAGACACTTCGATTGCAGCATTGATCATTTTAATTGCATGATTGATCAATGAGAAACCGTGAACGAAAAAACTGGTCACATACATACACACACACACACACACACACATACAGACATGGTCTTGAAAATTGT
>JABSMS010059658.1:0-15543 GCA_018902275.1 Aleiodes sp. PSUC_FEM 10030003
ATATATTTATACGAATATATATATATATCCTTGGCGAACGACTCCATCGACATGACCGAAGCCAATGTACAAGCAGTTACGAGTACAAGAATTTCGTGTACCGACGCACCGAATGATTACAGTCTCATGAAAAATTTTAGTAGCTGGATAGCGCGGAGGGGGCGGAAGAAGCGGAAGAAGGAGAGATAGAGGGAGAGAAACATGGAGTTCTTAGCCTAATTCGTTCGCCCTCCACTTCCGTTCTCCGAGAAAAACAATATCGTGTATTATTTGATTATTATTTTTTTTTCAGTTTAGGTTTACACTGTGCGTGGATTTTTCGATGGATTTTTGTTTTCATTCGAGTCACGAGTGTGGCGAAAGGTCGTGTGCCAACAATTCTGGGTATTTCCGGTCTATGTACACCGTGTATCTATGGATCAGTATATTATGTGTTCTTGGAATTCCAATGTTTTATGATCCGTGAAAGTAATGAAATTTTTGGCTTCCATGTTTTGAGAATTGCAGGGAAATTTCATATTTTTTTAACTTGAATTTTTCTTCATGAATAAATTCATTTTCCGATGAAAAAATTGTTTCCTATTATTTTTTTTCGTCTTCTTGATAAACAGAACAATGAGAGAGAATGGAATTTATTGTTGATTGGAAATTGTACTAATTCTAAAAATCAGGTTGACAAATTTAAGTTGAATGACTTACTGAGTCACGATTTCCAACGGAACTTTGAATTTTTTTTTTCATTCCATTTTTTTCTTTTCATTCTCTCCGTTTCTTTGTTTCCATCTACTGTTTCCTTTTACCGTTCAAAGATTTTAACGGTAAAAATTGTAGATGCTATTATTGTGACCTTGCAATAGAATTTTAAAGGTCACCAAACATATTTTGTCAGTCGTAATATTGTTTTTTTCGACGGATCAAATGGGAAACATTCGAAATTTAGATATGGCGTGTTTTTTCCGGGTGTGATTGAAAACGATAGGAATGAGGGTGACAAACACTTTCGTGGTTGGTGAGCATGAATGAAGACATCGGGATGTCGAAACTAGGTTCATCATCCACAAGAAATTCAAGTAGGATGGAAAAAGGAGAAATAAACAGTGAAACAAGGAGGAAAAAAGAATCGAAAAACTGTGGAAAAATAATGGACGGTTCTTGATCAATGGTCTGGAACAACTGGACGGAAGCCGTGGGAAGATAAATCATGAGGCGATTGTCTTGACGAAAAATTCAATTTACCTTCATTGAATTTTGAGTAGAATTCAATAGTAATAGGCCACAAATAGAAATATTGTAATGAGTTGAATTTTTGGCCACAGGATTCGACCATTTTTGTAGCTCAGACTTTTCTGAACAAAAAATGTATCAACAAAAATTTCGCTATCCCCTTCAGATATTGAGATAATGCATCGAATACGCGCGGAGCGCGCCCTTGCGCGCATCACAGACGCGCATGAGCAGTTTCTCGCTTATATCTCTTAGATTAATGAAAATATGGAAAAATTACAAGATACAAAAATCATTCGACATAAAATTTGCAACATTTTTTAATTTACCTTTTTTCCGTATCTTCAATAGTCTAGCCTACAGAACGATTCAAACAATTAAATTATTAATAATAATTAAATGCCTGATTTTTCAGCAAGACTACTATGACATTACTCGGATCTCGAGCAGATTGGAAAATGGGATTCCGTATAAGATTGATGTACCTATTCGCGCGCATGATGTGAAAGATGACATCCTGAATTTTGGAAAATAATGCCGCGAAAATCTCTACCAATGAAATTGAAGTGTGACATGATTTAGATACATTCGATTTTAATTATCGCATTGCGGCCAAAACCCGCCATGTATTTCTTTGGGAAAGATTGCGCCTGTAGGATTCGCCAATAGAGAAAAATGGGCAATATCACCATCTGCTTAATTTATAGCAAGAGGAATAAGAAGAAACGTGATGTGGTGCTCCTAGATTGATCAATCGGAAGATGATAACCGAGATGCTGAATACCGAATTCCATTTGGTCCATAATTGACCGACAGTCAAATTACGGATATTTTGCCAACACTTGGTTAAGCCAAGGGAAAAACGAAGGGAAGAGTAGGGGAAAATTTCCTTGTCAATGGTTGAAGTAGTCGAGCCTTTACATCGATTGAAGATAAATTAAAATTTTCATGAAGATCCATATCAAAGTCATCCTCTTCATGCAAATTCAGCAGCATTCACCTTCTAGTTCATGAATGATATCGTTCAAAAGTATTCTAATCGTATTTTTTTTTACTTCCAATTGTTATTCGTTAATTTGGTCGGAAGTCTGGAAATTGAGAATTCAACGATTATAATATTTTCATTTGGATACAATAGATAACAAAATGTGAAGACAATCTGGTATTGGCGCCAGTCTTGCCGGAAGCTTAGTCGCCAGAATTTTCAAAGCTATCAGGGAACCTGTCATTTCTAGGAATATCAGATCATTCTGACGGCAAGCTTCCGGATCTTTGGAATAATCGTAACGAAATAATCTGATGGTTGGCGCATCTGAGATATATTGTTCAAAACTTCATTAACAACGAGTGTATATCTGTATTAATAGAAATTCATATCCTTTCCTTGGGATTGGATGTTTGTAAACAAGTTTACTTGCAAGGAAATAGCCGAAACGGGGTTCGAAAAAAGCTTGACTTGTATGATTAGTCAGACGAGTGAGAAAATTATGAAGAGAAATGAAAGAGAACAAACGAAGAGCCATCGGTTGAGAAAAAGAATCCTTTGTTCCTTGATTATCGTAAAACATGTAATTTTCTTATCAACCCAATGAATGACACAAAAATGCTCATTGCTATCGCTTCTCTTCCTCATGATCTTACACATCAAATTTCGATGAAGGAAACATTATTTTCTCTACGATCTGACAATTCTGAGTTTTCCATTGCAGAGTTGGTCCTATGACAATTTGAATCCATTAAAAAACTCTAATAATTTTTTCATGAAATTTACAGCCAAATTTTGTCAGCATATTCAAAATATTATTGCCAGAATGATAGTCATTGAAGCTTTGAGATTTCCCTTGGTACCATCATGGAGGGGACGTGTATTTATCTCGGTTTCAAGTAAGCAGTTTTCAACCACAAAGGGTTTCCTTAAGTCTATCCAACGATTGGAGACGTATGAGGATGTCGTCAACGGGATATATGATAAGCATTGATAACAGAGAAGAAAAAGCTGTGTAAAACATGTTTTCTTAGAATTTCACTAGAATTCGAAGTGATTTTATTAATTTCACAAGGATTCTTTACTTTCACATTCTAGAACTGGGATGATTGAATTGATGAACTATGCATTCTTTGCAGTATTGGATTTGCTCAATTTAACTATATCTTGGTAGCCCAAAACTCCCGGAAGTTTTTTGCAAGCAACTAGTATTGCCGTGCTAAGAAATAAGGTTAGAATTCGATTCCTCTCCACTATCGTATTATCGGATTTTACAACTCGAGAACGTGATCTATCATCGTCTGGTGTCATTACTCCCGCTTGCTCAAAAATACCTCCGCAAGTGTGAAAATTGAAGGTATTCTCAAAGACAGGTTAAAATGTCGAGGAATTTACGCGGAATCTTCTTGCCGTTTCAACTAAATTTCTAACTAATGTTTTTATCTGTTAGTCACAATACCTTCCGTTTGCATTAATAGCATAATATAATAAACTAATCCGTCATTCCTATCTTTTTTCTATCTCTCCGTGAGACAATGCCATAGTACAATGCTTTCAGAGTATCAATATTTCACGATTCCGATACAAGTAAACTTTGCTGACTCTTGACCCCACTCACGCTATTGCATTTTAGAGAAAGAAAAACACGATTCCATTCATACAGGAATTGATCTAAAATCGTAATTCTGGCGAAACATCGAAAATGAGACGATTTTCCGACGGAAATTAAAGCTTCAGGGACTAGAAATTTCCAATTCAATGAACCAAATTTTGTTCGAAACGTGGAGAATGGATGAAAGAACTCAAGTCACAAGAAAAAGTTCCATCAACACTGAAATTTTGTGCAAAATTGCGAATCTCATGAAACGTTTGACTTTAGGGGATTTTCCGACAAAAGAAAGAAATTTTCAGGCTTAGGGACTTCTAGGTTTGATGCCGAAATCTCCTTTTGAAAAATTGCAGAACGGATGAAAAAACTCGTTACAAATGAAAAGTACATTGACACAGAAATTTCCTCAAAAATTCCACATCGTGTGAAGTGTTCAAGTTCACCATGAAAAAAATTTCTAGTAAATACATAAATTTGTAATTAAACTTTCCCTCCTTCGCTTCTATATCTATATATATCGAAATGTCCTGAAGTAAAGTCAATTTTCTTGTCACCAGAACTTTTTTTCTGAACGAGTTTAGAAAATTTCCAAACTACGAGAATTTTCACATCTACTGGTTGTTGAAGAATAGAAACAAAAAAGAGCGATTCATGTTCCCTATTTTATGAAGGATCATTACCTCACATATTATGCTGATGTAATACGCTACAGGGGCGTGAAACTTGGGGTGCTCGAATAAGGGTTACTTTCTTAAAGCGGAATCTATCGCCGTCGGGCAATTAGGAAAGTGTCACGCACACGCCAATTCAAGACACACCCTTTCAACGCTCTCAGTAACAACCCTTATCATAAACCCATCAGCCAAACTTATTAATCTATCACTTTAAACATTCCAGAAAAATGAAGATAAAAAAAAGGTGAGAAAAAAATAACGTACATAAATCCTTCTTTAAAGAACTTCCTTAAGTCTTTCAAAAATAATAACTACCTCAGCAGCACGATTTTTCTAAGAGAATACAAGTGGAGAAAAAAAAGAAACAAAGAAAACTACAATTTACTAAAACTACGAATAAACGTTGGACAAAGATGAAGAAAAAAAAGTTAAAAATATTCAGGTCTCTTCTACCATCACTCCCAACATTTCTACCACATTATTTCGCCATAGTACGCATTGTGTGCGACTGCATCATCTCTCACTTCATAGCTATCTTCCTCCTCTCGACAATCATGGAAAAACATGGATAAAAATGTCAAAGTATCCGAGGACTTTATTCGCCTCCCTGATATCAAAAGAAACCATTATGAAAAAGCCGAGAGAAACAACTAAACAAGAACAAAAATTGAAGAAGAAGAAGAAGAAAAGGAGAAGAAGAAGAGGATGAGGATGAAACGTAAAGACTAAGAATATAGTCACATTCCAGTAATTTTTACAAGTCTCATAGTAAACTGGGCACGTGGGAAACGACGTCTTCGTCTGAAGTGGAAATATCTCGTCTCTTGGACTGCCACCTGGGATAAGTGGCCTGTGTGCATCTTGGTAAATAGGTAAAAGAGTCTTTCCCTTCCTTTCGCTCCTCCTTTCTCTCTGTCGTTCTCTCAATATGGAAAGATCCCATCCATCCAAGATAGTATCCAAGTATAAGTGTATGAAGGAAGAGTGGGAATAAGTCTTATACACCGTTCCACCCGCAACCAACCACTACCGTTTGATGCCTTGGCCACTGGTACGGTTGGATTCATTTTGGATTATCCAATCATTCTGTCATTCTTTAACATTTATATATATCCTTGTATTCTATTCTCTCGTTTCCCTTTCGGGTGTTACCCAAGTCTTGTGCAGCAGGAGTGATGGTAATAAAACAGAGAAAAAGAGAGAGAGAGAGAGGAAAAAGATACGAAAAATAAAAGGAATGATAAAGTGAAACAGAAAAACGAGAAGCGTTAGCAGATCTACTGGATAAGATGGTTCAGAAAACACAGAAGGAGAGTCAGAAATGTACAATCAGTGATGATTGTTTGACACCCCATAATCAGAGTCCTTACCCCCACTACCATCTATTTTTTTTCTCGTGGATATATAGATATACATGCGAGTATATTTATCCTTCTAACTTCACATTTCTTACCTCCTCATTTTCATACTCTGTCTTTATTTGATTTTTTTGTAGTTTCATTCCCCCCACCCCATCGCTCCTACATTCCCCCTCCTCTTTCGGCGCCCCCTCCTAACTGTTTGATGGAACTCTTGTCTCTATTTTCTGGTGAATTTGCCTCTGTCTTTTATATACTTTCATCTGTTTTAAGTTAACCTCTTCCCCTCCTCTTTCTCTCCTGGTTGTAAAAGAATAAAAAAAAAAGGTGCTGGGAGTCCCTGGGTCTCATTACCCCGATCACGACTCAAGATGAGGGAATCTCTTCTCCGCTTTTTCATTCTTGGGTGGAGAAAACGAGAAACGGACACCGCGTTATATTATAAGAGACAGTGGATCATTTGTTCTGCGGGTTTCTGCTATTTTTATTTCATATTTTTTATAACTTTTATCTTCATAGGTTATATTTTCAGGGACGCCACTACGTTTGCGATCTGTTGAAATTTTTTCGCCGATTGTGGAAGTGTTTTTTGTTATTCTTGAAATTTAACGGGATGTATTCGAAAATTGATAGGAGCATGTAGGGCCCAGGTGCGCACTGACAATGGATGTTGACTCAATGACCATGACGAGTAATGAACAATGTTACTCTCCGGCTACACACTCTGATTGGACTGTGAAGAGAAGAGAGATGCAACATCGCAAAAGAAATACTATCTTCGGATCGCACAAAAAATAACACTTCGAATTGTTCTTTATTTTTATGCCATCACTAAGGATCTTCTGCACTTCGAATCGATCGAAGTGAGGGCGATCGATCGTTCCCTGGTATTACGCAGACGTGCACAAAGATGTTACAAGAAGAGATAACGTACGTGATGAGGTCCAGGAAAGGCTTCTACATAGCGTCGGGTGCTGTGTGTAATATTCCTGCAATCCAGGGCGATACGAACCATTTCTCGCTGGGGCCCCAAAAAAGAATTGGTGGCGAATATCGAGCGGAGCAATGATGGGGACCATGGAGATGAGTCTCCAGAACGAGAAAATTGCATCTGATACACGGTCGAAAGCGCTTCGTAAAATCATTTTGCACCGGCAACGGTTTGGCATTCTCTGTTTGGATTGTTTCGAATATCAATTTTATTTCATTTTTTTTTTTTATAATTTTTTTTCTCCCTTGGCAGTTCTTCGAGCCTCAGCGGATTGAGAAGAATGCAAAATTTTGTAACAGGATGAATTATAATGTCTGTAATTTTTTTTTGTTTCAAAAATAAATACAAAATTTCATTCGAATAATTTCTTTTTTTTTTTACTTAAAGTAATTAGTCTTGATTTTTATCGGGAAATATTGAAGATTCAAATAAAAAAGAGATTAATAATTTTGGCTACTCATTTCCGTATATTAATTAGATGACCAATTAATTTTTTGTTTCAATCTCGATATTTTTTTTGCCAACATAAACCGTGTCTCGCATCAGTGGTCATGACCCGTTCAAAGTTAAGTAGACATAGCCCTCTCTCTGTACGCTCGATACCTCGCTTCTCCTGTGCTTGAGCCTTCAGCTTTGATGGTGCGCTGTGGTTTTAACTTCTCTGTGCTCTCCGACCTTTTCCAAAGTTAATATATGAAGTTGCATACACACCATAGAAAGCCACCCCCCAAAGATACATCAAGTACTATCAAGAGAAGCCAAAGGTAAGTGGAGGGGATAAAAATGGAAGTGAATAAACTGAGAGAGTGAAATCTCCATCATCCTTTATTTCTTCCTCCTTTTTTCCCGCTTCTCCTTTCCCTTGGTCCACTGTTCAGATCGGCCACTGTTGTAATTACCTCGTTTACCTCATAGGCTCTACTGTTCATTCTTTCTGCGCGGTATAACGAGTAAAAAAAAGGAATTTTTAAAGGACGTTGAACGACCGCGCACTCTCTCGGCTTGTTGTCATTTGGTTTTACTCTTTCGGCAACAAGTGGTCATTTTTCTGGTGTACTTCTGGCCTGACGCTGATTGAGCTCTTTGATCTTTCTTTTTTCAATATTTTTTTCCTTCACTCTGCCGTTGATGGTCCAGAGAGTTATTGGATTCATGGAAATTATTTTTCATTTGATTTTAAGTGCTGCAAATAAATTTATCAAATGATTTATTTATTCAATTTGGTTTCGCAGCGAAAGCCATTTAAGAGCTTATTTGTGGATCATCGTTGTAACATCTCGAATTACAAATGCAGGACTGAGAGAATCGAGAAAGAATCAATTGAATACCTGATGAGGCAAAGAAATAAACGGAATTTTGGTCTAGCAATGAATGAGAACAGATATTTGCAGTAAATTATCCATCGATCGATGAGATATGATCGCTTTTGTTCCTGGATAGGAATCCCCATCTGAAGCCGTTGCTTACCCTATTAAAAATTTGTGAACTCGAGGAAAAATCCATAGTTGCCCATTGCGTAATACACTATTACCCAATTTTTCAAAGAAATTTTGCGTGCAAAATGTATCATTTGATAAAAAGACCAACAGATTTGTTAGAATTATTTAGAAATGAGACGCATCAGGAGCTTGTGCACTGTTCTACCACTCTTGATGCTGAACTGAAAGGATTATATACAGTATAAATCCGTGAGGAGCAGGGAGAGATGGAACAGCAGGTTGAATGTCGTTATTACAGTGAATTAGAGGGTGCAGAGCCGGAACGAGGTATGAAACTATTACCTCGCGAAACGGCAGACCTCTCTTTCTCTTCATATCACTTTATCTCACTCTATCTCATTCTAGATGGTTTTTCGCTGCACCCTCGGAGTGAGATGGCAGGATGACAAGAGAAAGAGAAAGAGACAAGATGAAATAGACCAGAGTAGATTTCAAACTATTCCAAAGATTCATTATTTTTTATCCTCTCATAATATTTTTTCATCATTGAGGAATTTAAATTTCTGGATTTACAGTTATAACACTCATGACGTCACAACATCATAATTGTTCACCCGACACAACGCAGCAATTCTCATTGGACGAAGATAGTTTTTTCCTTGTACCAATGAGAGCTGTCTGTAAAGTTTTAGCGTTAAGCTCGTCTGAATGCGTTCAACCAAATCAACGAATAATATTCTAATTATCTTAATGAAAAGAGGTTTTGGAAAAGTATAACTAATTTGTTTCCACATTTACTTACCATGCTGGGGACTGTGTTTGTAGCAATCCTGATGACTTGTACCAGTATTACCAAGATGACTCGTTGAATTTGGTGAATTACTGGGATTACCATTATTCGGATTTCCCGTACAACTTCCATTGTTATTGTTATTGTTATTATTATTATTGTTATTGCTATTATTATTTCCATTATTCCCCTGTTGTCCGTGAAGATGACCGGCCTGATGATGATGATGATGTTTGTTTCTTCTAAAAGACTGTAACTCTCTCAAGTGTGTTGTAAATGATGACGGTGCATCCAAATATGGCCTCTGTCCTAAACCAAGTGCGCGAAATTGTTGATGCTGCTGTCCTGGAATTAAACCGTAATCTATTCTATATAATTTAGCACTAAAATTCATTGATGGATGTTCAATATTTGTATGGTAAAATTTGTCATGTCATTATGGCTGAGCATATTTTGATAATTTAGGGTCAATGTGGGATAATCAAGAGTCACTAGATTGGCACGCCTGTGGATAGGGAGTTCAATAGCATTCCGCAAATTCCATTCATCGTTGTGCATCAGGTAGGTAGTATAATTTCGATATGATTAAGGAGAGTGAGGAATGCGATTTGATTTCGAATGTAAATTTTCTGGGTTTAGCTATAATGTTAATTCAACCTAAAATATTGAATGAATTTTCTGTGGTCATGAATAGATTATCAATTTCTTGATTTTTGAACTTCGGGAGAGACTCGAATTTCGGTTGTGAACTAATTGTGTATAATTGACTGGATTCCACAATTTGATTGATATTGAAATTAATGTAGAATCATCAATCAGAGGTTTGGATTGTGAATAATCACCTTCAATCTTCGTTAGTCGCTTCGTGAGCGTGATGCTACTGTGTTATTGAGAACAACGTATTTCGATTTGGTCCTCACCATATAATGATTTCCAAACATTTCTAATATTTCCTTGGAAGAACTGATACCTCCAGAGGCGTCGAGGAATTTTCAAATGGGTAGGGTACAGGGTGGGAATATCACGTATAATGACTTCGAAGTCCTCGATTTCGGAGAAAAAAATTTTCTTCCAAAAATCTGAAAATTCAATCTCTCTACCAGGTTTTCATTCGAAATTTTCTTAGATTTCCAATGGATAGATGAAAAAATCTCCTAACATCATGATGTTAGCAATCATCCACCACATAGTAACCAGCATCTATAGATATAATAGAACTATTCGTGAAGATTCTATAATTATAACGATACATCTTTATAAACACTTTGTGTCTGCTATGAATTTTTTAAATTCATCTTTGAAGTCCAATAAAGAGCTCCAATAAAATGCGTGAAATCACTACGTTCACTAAATCTTCACTCAATAAGAGGAAAACTGAACGAAAAAAACAAAAAATACGGGGTCCATTTTGCTCCATCCTTCCCTATTATTAATAATCGAGTTTCCATGAATTCGTTGCTTATTATGAACACACTACAGGATTACCTTGCTGCACAGTACTTGTTCTCAGAATACCTTTGTAAAATTCGTGATTTTTTCCCGTCGTGTATGAAGATTTCTCGATCCTTCATCACATTTAATTTACTTTACTAATTTTTTTCCCCCCCTTCAAAGAATCTATTAATTTTTTTTGGAATATTCTCATTTTTTGAATTATTCTAGCAAGTATTGGTCGAAAATTGATTGAATGATATCATTTTTCAACTCTCATTTCAATTTCCCCGGGTTACCTAATGAAATTTTCAAAATTTGGAAATCTAAAAACTTTTCTTGTTTTCAGAGTGTCAATGAAGGGCGACATGCTCGTTCAGGGCACATGTTTTCACTGCAGTCTCTATGAGATTCCGAACTTCATGAAAAAACCGTTTATAATTAAAATTGAAATGAAAAAAATAACAATTCCTATCTCGGTGTCGTATTTCGGAAAATATATTTTTGTGATAGTGGTGATCCGCTTTCCATCAACATCACATCAAAGTGACAGAAAAACAATAACAGTCGAGTTTAAATGATGGAATCCTTCTATTTTACCACTCTTACTCATTTTTTTCCGACAGATCGCAATTGGTCAATAACAAACCGTGAGAATCGTTCAAATAAAAATTGCTTCTAATTGCGTGTATTAATGAGAATGATGAATTTTCTATCGCATTTTACATATAGCAATGAGTCTGACTGAATTCCATAGTATTCGTGTATTAATGTTTGTTGAATTATACAGGGTACTCTTATCTAATCAAAGTGCTTCGGCCCTGGAGGACGGAAATAACGTGGCTTTCCTCTTCTCTAATAATCTACCCACCATTTTCTTACGTCCTTCTTAAAATTAATAGGGTGAATCTGAATTTCTCATTTTCTGGGAGCTTTTTATCAGCAGTTATTAAAATTATCCTCTGAATTTTTTCAAGTTGATGAGTTAAACAGAAGCACAATAAAATGAAGTAAAGCGGAGTGGAATAACTTTTTGATGAAATATTCTCAATTGCGTAGTCAGAATTTTCGAATGCAATTTTTTCAGTGGATAAAGTGAAACAAGACATTTCTTGGGGATCGTGGTAGGAATATTTTTATGAAGCCGTTTCCTCCGAAAAAGTACTTCAAGAAGTTTCGGCCTACTTGGAAAAGACAATAATTTACAATTTCAAGAATCGGTTTATAGTCTACCATGATGGATGATATTTTTATCATCATGAAACATGCACAAGAGTGCATGTAATATGCACAGCGGATTCTGTATGATTAGGCCGATTATTAACCTGTTTTCCTTGCTTGGCGAACCCTACGCTATCAGTTAGTTAATTAGTTTTCTTCAGTTTTTGCAAATTTCAGGGAAATGAATATTCCAACGACAATTTAGAAAAATTTGTATTGTAGTTCTTAAAATTATTGATGCTTCATGTGACGAAAAAGTAGATAAAAGTATATAAGCTTAGAAGCAATATCATTGCGGTTTGTTCTTGATGACTTATACATGAATTGTAGAAATAAGACTGAGAACGTTGGAGAATGTGCGCGACCGGTAAAGTGTTAATGTAAGCTCTACGTCTTTGACCGTAACTAATAACAGAATTTATTGCGTAAAACACTGCGCAATCGTAGGAGTGTCGATTATCTCTCACTTTGATAGATCTCAAATCGCAGAGGATTTCCAAAATTCTATATTCACTGGCTATCGAAAAAAGGTGCACATTTCAGCCCTAAAAAAATGTGCGTATCGGAAATTCACGGGTCGGGATAATTTTAGCGTGTGAGAAAAAAAATCGATTTCCGGTTTTCTGTCACCCGAACGAAAAGAAGATAATTTCGATCTTCCGTTTCTCCACTACGACGAGAAAGAAACAACACTTATAAAAGAATTCACCGATTTAAAGCAGAGAAGAGAGAAAGAGGAGAAAGAGAGGAACAGAGTGATAGACGGAAGAAAAAGAAAAAATGAAAGAAAGTCACAATTCGCGTCACGGGATTACAAGGAAGTAATGAGTGGTAGCAGGTGTGTTGTGGGGTAGGATTTCGCGTTTCATTGTTTGGTAGACAATGAGCCAGCGGTTGTTGTCCGTATTAGGACCCTTTTCGTGTGAGGGCAGCCAACTTTTCTCTCCCTAAAATTCACTCAAAAAATAACAACACCATTGTCCACGATGCCGTGACGTTAAAATAAAAACTAAACAGAAATAAAAAGTATATCCACTATTTCACAGGATACGTGTCAAAACTGAAGGCGCACGACATCCCCATATGTACACAGATATAATATTCTGTCCATATACAATATGTTTTCTTGATCATTTCGTGTCTAACAATGTGGCGAAATTCTTAAAGATATTTAATTTTATTCTCCACTCTCCTTCTTTGATCGTTGAATGTTTTCTCGAAGCATGATTGCCTTTCAAGTGAGCAATAAGTAAAGAAAAATCATTTATTTTGACTAAGTGTGGCGTTACTATTACGATTAGATGGAAGGAGAATATGAATTCTAGGTTAGGAATCGTTTTTAAGAGTAGTTAGGAACCGTTAATGATTTTAATAGAAAATTAAGGAAGTTACTCTCTGATCGGCCTATAGAGTAGAACGAATAATCATCCAAAAAATATGCTTTGATAAATCGCGGGAATCATTATACTAATCACCCGAAGAGAGGGAAAGAAAAACGACCATTACTGGCCCATAATTGGGGCCAAAATTCGGGATATTGGACCAATATTGACGTTATAGCAGGTGTCAATATTGATTACCGGTATGGGGCCTCTGATTGGCCATTTTTACTACATTGGCTAATGTTACAATGGCAAGCTCCATGTTTTTAAATTGAGAATATCATTTTCCTTTGTTTTCCTGAATTTTCATGTCATGAATTCCCAATCAAAATTGCTCAATAACTCCATCGCCATGTTGAATGAGTTATCAACAAAAATTACGAAAAAATTCAAAAAATATCGGCTGTGCGATAGCATTAAAAAAATCAGGTGTTAATTCGAGTGGAAAATGTTGAGATACGACATCAGTTGCTTATAATTTTCTTTTGCTCGACTTATGTAGGAAGAATGCTATTCTCTAGGCCGATACCTTCCGGATGATAAATATAATAGATTTCGCTTGAGTAATCTTTGCCACGGCAATTTTCTGATACTGTGACAATCGATATCTCGTTAAAAATCTGGTAGAAATGTGTGAAAAAATTCAGAAAAGTTAGAATATTGGCAATGAGGGATTAACAACATTTAAGTGGTGAATTCATTTAGTAAAAAATCCTGATATTTGAAATATTTGACAGTAAATTCAGAATGGAATGATGATAAAATGAGATTGAAAGGACATCCTGTGTTCACTGTGGACAGATGGAAGGGGCTACTGAATCAAGCATTTTGTTACAATATGCATTATAAAAGCAAGCCATTCGTTGGAAATAGTCAGTACAAATGATGTGAAACATGAATTCAATGTCCCCACTGTGTTCCACATATGCATAGTAGATTTCAGATACTAATTTAACGTACATAAAGGCGACTAGACTAGCGGCAACTACAGCAATGGAAAATCGAAAAGGGGGGAGGGGAGAGGGAAAGGACGAGAAGAGTAGCTGATGATGCAAAAGTGAGATAGGATGAGGTTATGTGTTGTGTTATACAAGAGAGAGAGAGAGAAAGAGATGTATATGCGTAAAACACAAACTAAAACGAAAACACGCACACGTGCCCCTGAATTTTGGAGGGAAAGAGAGAGAGAGAAGCGTTTAGACACTGTATCATCGTGCACCATCTGTTCGGTAATGACCAAGTCATTACCACATACTGACTTTGCCCTGAATTATATCGGTTTTAGTTGACTTTTGGATAGTAACCAAAAAAAAGTAAATTATTTTCTGCTCTTGAATGGTAATATCGTAGTTGGTGTTATCACGATGGATGAGAGAAATCAGACAAGACGAGAATGCACATTCATAATTCTCGCTGAAGCGATACACGACGAGAGGATTATTATGAGAACATATATATTTCGTGTAGAAATTCATCCCAAACGATAAATAAATATCTATTTCTCTGGATAAATTGAAGAAATGATCATGCCTCAGCCAATTCATTTGCAAGAGTAATTCACAGTCCAGATTAAATGACTTTATGTTACTTGGCACAGCCGGGACTGACTGTATTAAACTTTGAGCTGCAATATTTCTGAAAATTTCCAAGAAATGTAGTCTTCCATCTCAAGATATTGCAGACAGAGTCCATCAAAAAGGACCAGAATATGGAGAACAAGTGGTTGGAAAAAATGGCTGAGATATTCGGCCAATAATGGCCCAATATTGGGGTGCATTCGTGTGCCAATATTGCCGTGCACTTTGCTAATCTTATTGGTAGAACATTAAGTAACGCACAAGGAGTGGGGTTCTTTCTTGTTTCTCAATTATATAATTCATTCTAGACACTGAAATGTCTCAGTATTGAACGCACACCTTAATGCACACAACCACGTTAATTCCAAAGTAACTCTTAAAATTATCTAAAATTGAGGAAAATGCAACTGTTCATAAAATGTGCTGATTCCTTCGAAATTATAGGTTGTAGAAATTTCAAAATTAAACTACACTTTTGGCCCCATTAGGCTAATTTCAGTGAACATGAATTAAATCTGGTCTCATTGTGTTTTGAATATCCTGCAATTATGCATCTCACGCGACTAAATCAAAATGCCTTACTATTTGAAACGAGTGTGTCTCAATTTTTGTGGAAAACACATGAAGTGTCTCAATTTTTCTCAAGACACTTCTTGAAGCGTTTTCATTTCAGAAGCAAGATGGCATCTTTCGAGTCATTTCTGATTCTAAGACATTGAGTTAGACACTTCTTTTTTTCAGTGTACGTTTCCAAATATACCATTTCTATTATGAAATGGAAATGAGAGGGACCGAGACAAAATGAGATACTCTTACGCACAGCTGCGCTATCTCATTCTGTCCTGGTTTCACACAGAATCCA
>JABSMS010059659.1:0-44621 GCA_018902275.1 Aleiodes sp. PSUC_FEM 10030003
CCGTATTGAATTGAATTATTCGTATTCAATTCACCATGAATTATTCAAAGTTTTGAATATTCGCACACCCCTAATAAATATCCTATTGAAATGTTGAATATATAGTATATTTTTTAATATCGCATCCTATTTTTCTTCTTGATAGAATTGAGCTCAGATCAATGGGAATAAATTCAAATGAGCTTCTTAAATGCTTCGTTCTTTATGGTAACATTTTCAGAGTGAGATTTTTCAATTTTATGTGTGATAAAATAAAATAGAGGGATGAAGTACACGACTCGATGGAAGATATTTGAAATCGTGGTGGCACATTGATCACACCCGACTGATCGTTTCAGCGTAAGAAAAAGACGTTTCCATTGTACCTTTTAAAGTGATTTCTGATTACGGTGGTACTTTACTCTCAACGGTAGACTTTTGAACTTTCCAGTGGAACGTTTCCAACGTTGGTCGTTAATTATCATTGGCCCGCGAAAACGCTGATTTCAGCAGATTTTTTTTCTCTTCTTTCTTTTACTCTAATAAGGGACACAAAGACATTTCTTTCCATCTTATCTACAAAGTCACTATTGAAGGAGACAGCTTCTTCGAGTTGACATCGATAGCCATAGGTAAGTAGCCGAATTCAATGGAATTGAAAATTTCAGTATTATTTTAGAAATTGAATATTGAATGGAAAAAAATGAGAGGCTTGAACGTTGTGGAATTGCAAGAGAGCATGAAGAACGTAGTGTGCAGTGAATCGTATTTAACCCCAATTCCGAGTGATTCGACTGTACTATCGGTCAGTTGAAGTTCGGCAGCATAGGTTAAATGCCAGAGATTCAGAAAAGGATTAAAGAGCTTCAGTCAGGCGCTCAATCGAATGAGAATGCTTTCCTCATAATGCAACGAGCAGAGCTGCAGAGAGAAATGATAATAAAAATGTGAATAATTACAAAGTTCGAAACCATCTCTCTACATCTGTCAAGTGAAATCTTATCAGCTACAGAGGAGGCTTTACACATTTACGATTACTAGCTGAACCGCAAAAAGATTTTGAAATCTGGTTGGTTGAGAAAGTTTCCTCGGTTTATTATAGAGACAAGACAAGAATGTGGTTTTCAACGTCAAGAAAGTTTCTTATATGGTAAACTATATGGAGGGAATGGGATTACAGCCTTTGACTTCATGAGCTTTCAAACAACATCTTACTCCTTGTCCTATAAATTATCAAAATTCCCAAGCTACTTGATCTTCATGCAAAACATTCCATAACTAAAAGCTAATTCTTTATTGAATCCAAAAGTAGAGGAATCTAGAAATAAGAGAGAGAGAAAATCGAGAGAATTTGTACATGAATCAAATACTTGATACAATAAGGTGAGGTAAAATCCCCACTTAAAGCCGCATTGTGGCAATTTTCGGCGTTTCGCTTATCGACACGATGTTGTGATTGTCTCTATAATGCGCCTGGCGTTCAAGATTTTATAGGGGCTAGGTTTCAGTTACTTTAGCATTGCCATTCTCCTCTCCGCATCGATCCTTTATTGATAGGAAATTCTCGTGAGCTTACTACCTTAGGCTCAATACCTTCCAGGCACTTGGCAATGTGAATGAGAATCTCACGAATCGATCTAACTAATCGTATCCGTACCAACACTTTAATTCCATACCTAGAAACAATTCAGGAAACTAGTAACTCTTGTGGCCTGGAATAATTGACTAAACAATCCTGTATATGTTCGATGCAAGGAAAAATTCAACTGTCCTGTAATTGACCACTGAATATTTTTCAAATTGCCTTGATATATGTAAATATACATGAATTGTCGCATTACCTTCATTGGGATGGGATAAAAAAAGAGAGAAAGGGTGGGAATTTGAAGGGAGTGAGAAAATTGCGGAAACTTTATGAAACCGAATGGATTTTGAAATAACATTGCCAACTACTGAGAATGTCGAGAAACGAATAGAGTCCATTGTATAAGTTCCATACCGTCCAGTCGTAATAATTCCATTTCGTTCTCGCCCCACTCGTGCACACTTCAAGCTCCGCTGTCGTCGGCGGGACCGTCGCCCTCTCCTCGCTTCCTTTCGCAACCGCTTCATTCTTACCCGACATATAGTCATACATACAACGTTTATACATCAACTACTACCAACGTTCAGAGACCCACGGTCCACCGGAATTGTTTTTAGGAAATTGACTTTCCTCGGGGTCACAGAGTCTGTCCCTCTTCATCCTAGTTTCTCACTTTTCTCTTTTTCTCTTATGATCCCACAGTATCACCATCTCTTTCCCTCTCTACTCTACTGAGCAGCCAAGTTACAGGCTGACTTTGGATGAAAATGGGAGAGAGAAGAGAGGGTTATATAGCCCGCAGCTGTAACAGCTGCTTTTCGTTGTCCGTACCCGAGAGTTTTCCTAGACGAGAAATATCGACGATCGTTTTTCATCCACCTGATGTATTGCCATAGATGTATTTTTACGTCACAATTTTCATTTCTCTTCTGTTTATTAGTTTTATTTCTCGAACACTAACTTGAACTTTTCTCAGCGTCTAATTGCACACATTGCATTCCTCTGTTAGAGAAAATCAATCGGGAAACATTTTTACGTAAATGTTTATAATTTGACATTTGTTCGTAGAAATAATTTCTACGGTTGTAGTCTGCCTTACCAATATCGGATGATTAAATTCATTCAACGCCGTTATCGGTTTCGATAATTAGGGGAAACAGTGGTGAAATGAAACGGTGTAAGTTTTAATCTTTTCCATGTTTCTATTAAATTTATAGTGGCCAGAATAGAGTTTTGGCATTTTTACTCTCGGAAATTCGACGATTTTGTCGAAAAATTTGAAGCCTAACTATTCCTATTTTCGACATCTCCCACATTTCTGCTATTATCTCCGATTTTGTACATTGGAGCCGAAAGTTATTAAGAATTTGCTAGAAAGTGAAGTCAATTTTTTATTAGGAATTTCCTCAGTGTTCTAATGGAATCGTTGAAAAGATCTTATCTCAAATACCTTGAGGACTTACAAGCAATCTTCGTAAATCTCCGAAATATTAAAAATCCCAGGCTACACGAAATTCTACACCAGTATCAACGGAAATCTCAATCCTATAAGTAGGTAGAAACATGTAAACTGTTCACCATGTCCTTTAAAATTTTTTTAAAATCTATTGTAGCAAGAAAGAAAAGAAAAACTTCAATGGTAAATGTCAAACAGAGTAGCATACAAGATTATAGAACTGTACTGCCTATATTTTTTGTATCCTCTTAAGGTAAAGAGTTTCATCATTGTCTTTAGAAACGGAAGAAATGTTACCAACTGGTTGTAGTTGAATGAGCCTGCATTTATTTGGCAAACGGATCGACCTCATTTTCCTATCTTACAGCTAACGGGTAGACTGAACCCGGACAATAGAGCCGCGAGGACAACGAATGACCTTCTGTCAAAGATTCAGGCTATACCACACATTGCCATCAGATATGCCAAAAGGATTCTTTTTTCTCATGCTCGGCAATTTTTTTTCAATTTTTTTTATGCTCCTGCTCATTTTTCCTACTGAATATTTGATCGGCAATGCGGAGATTTTTCTCAAGTTTCTGAGACGTGAGAAAGACGAAGCTTTGCCAAATGAAACTTACTGATAATCATCCTCCATACCAAGAAACTAATGGAATGCGCATTTATTTCGTAACTCAATGGGAAACTTGAAAAATTCTTATACAAATAAACATTCATGTGATTGTTAATCGATAGATGAAGGATTCAATTAGTGGCTTTTCCCTTAGTCCTTTGGTTCGATATCGACGGAGAAAACGTCAGACGTTGCATTGACATTACGTGGCAAAAGGGGGTTAGAAACTTTGGACTCGACGCTCTGTTGCTCGCGGCAGTGTCACAAAGGATTGGCAGTACTTCCACATCGCCCCAAGACATTTGAACGTACCTTAGTTTCTGCAGTGAGACCGCAAGCGAGTGGCACTGAAACACGAATGGAGAATCATTGCAAAAATATACACTGAAGAGCTGAACTAAATGAAAATAATCGTTATTTCTTGAATTTTATTTCTAGTTTATTTTTTTCTCCCATCTCTTGACCTCCCAGTTTTTTCTACTATCTCCCATTGCACACGAGCCTGGTATTCTTAAGGCGTTTGCGTTCACCCTTATTTTTATTTTCTTTTGCTTTCTTTCAACTGCAAGCAGGATACGTGCACCATCATCCATTGTTACAGAACGTTCGGTGGGAAGACGTAAATCGATGCGACAAGCCCGAGGTAAACCGGAAACAGCCAGACTCCTTGATGGCCGGTATCCTCTTCACTCTTTCTATATATTCTCGCTTCATTCTCCACTTTTCTTTCCATTCACGTGGACAACTCTGGCATCTGCGTGTAAGTTTTCCGATGATTTTTTTATTTTCTATTTGTTTCCTCTGGTTCTTTCTTTCTCATCGTCTTAACTAACAGAAACTCAGATGAATTCTGGCCGTCTAGACACAAATGGTTAGAACTGGACACTGGTGGACTTTCGAGGTAGCCATGCCAACTCGTTACTTGGAACCAAAATTTAGAGAAGATCACGATTTTAAATGAACCACTGACGACAAATAACTACCAGAAAATGAGAAGTTTTCAATTTCTTACTTTCTACTTTTAACTGTAATTTAAATCACACATCTAGAATTCAGACGCTCTCAACAATGAGTCTGTAAAGAATGTCTTGATTCCAATCAGAGGCTAATAATTTCACAATGATTTTTCCATTGCAGAATTAAATAAGATTTTTTGTTTTATCCTAGCTGAAAATTAAAGCCAATACATCCTCCCATGATATTCCTATATAAAAAAGTCTATGAGATATCATTGTTTTGAGTATACTGAGTATATCAATGTGTTGGACATCGTTTGACTTCTATTTTTTTTTTAGTCGAAACATGTACTGCACCAAGTGATTAAATCAATTAACCATTCTCTACTACTAAATTGAAAATGGATGGATGGATCCATTAAATATTCATCACACGTTTATCACGAATTGGATTTTTTTTTCAAACGTACAATTATTACACTGAGTAATGATTCAATATAAATGAATACAACTCAACCAGATATACGCTCTGCATAGACTAATCACAGAGGCTATTCATTTCGCTAACATGAATTTAAAATTTATAAGAATTATTCTCTTTGGTACAGACTGTGTTTTAAAAGAGGGCCTGTACAACAATTGTTTGATGCAATCTGATAATGGTGAAATGATGGACAATATAGTATCGGAGAAATTAATAAAATTGAGATTGTGCGAGCCAAAAAAAACTACTCGACGTGCACGGTGTAAGAGATTTCAGCTATTATTAATTATATGATGCAAAGGTTGTTTGTGCTCCTGCCTTCCGTTCGCTCCAGTGGTTCAAGGCGCTCAAAGCCCTAAGAGAGATATATTTTGGAGAGCGTTATGTTGGAGGAAAACGTAATAGCGTTATAAGAGCTTACATCCGTTGTGAACTTACAAGTTTATGTAAATTAACACATTCTCACATTGTTTACCATGCTTCAAAATTTATTAGGCTTGTGAGATTTTATAGTAATAAGGGATTTGAATTTTTTTCATTGTAATATAACTGCTAAATATATGATAGATTTAGACATGTAAGTAAGATTGTCTCTAGACAGTCGATTAACAGAACAGCCATTCTATTGAATTTTGAATTTTCTCGACGATATAAAGTTACTCCGTCCGGAAAAAGATCTGGATGAATAAAAATGTCTTTGGGTATTCCGCTTTTACATCGATAGGATTGAATTGACTTGGAAGTCGCGCATTGCTTGCCACGCGCGTTACTCCAAGGCTGTCGTATATCGAATAGCGGAAACGCGGCAACGATTGGGAAGTGAAGCCCGCAGTTGAAGAGGGCTGTAAAAAGATATATATCGTTCATGATAGGAATCTAAAAACGCTCACCCAACAATTTTATTCCTTCAATGGAGCATTCTAGGATGGTGAGAATGGTTTGATAATATAAAAAGAGGTTTATCACTTATTTTTAAGAATATATGAAAAGAGTTAACTAAGCTGTCATACAGAATCAGCAAAATTTGATTCTATAATTTTAATTCAAGCCCATATGATTCACATTGATTGCAACTAAATCCCTGTGGAAACTCGGTAGATTCAATTTGTACGATGCTAAGGAAACTGCTTCACCTTTCAAATTACTTATCCAAAGCCAGGCAAAGATAGACGATACATCATTTCAAGCCATAAGGATGACATACTGAATCACAGTGCGGTTCCATGCTGCACTCTCACTCACTCATCTGAAAATGACTGTCTGTGCAGCTTCAACTTGAAAACCACCAAAGACCGGTATAGAAGGGTCGTCAACCTAGAAGCCTCAAACGCTAATCCACAAAAGTTAACGTTTCCGCTTTTGCCATCAGCAACTTTTCAGTAATTGAATTTTGCCACCACTCATCCTGTGCGCCTTCAGTCCTTGAAAAATATTCCAACTCCTTTAAATTTTTATAATACGAAGAAGAATAGAGAGTAAAGATTGTTTGCTTTCATAATTTAAAAAAAACATAAGCCCATTGAAGAAAATATATATGAATTGTATTCAATTCATTAACTGATTTATTTATATTGCCTGTTGTGAATAATTTCAAAAGTAGAAAAAAAAAGCTATAACCTACGAATTCGCTGACATGCAGGAGTGTGAACGGAGTATATTGGTTCTAGAATAGTCGCTGCACCACATATCATGTCACATAAATCCAGCAGCTTCATCGTTTTCGAGAAGAACGGAAAATAATCGAAATAAAGTGATTCTGGAGTATAACAGCCAAGTACTAGTGAGCGTAGCTATGAAGAATACAGAGACTCTATTGTAGCGTTATACAATAATGTAGATGTGAAAAATTTCTATACATTGTGAAGTGAATGCGCGTGCATTGACAATATACCATCGCCCAGACAATAAAAAAAGATGATGCGATAAAGAGACCATGCATTACTTCATATCAAACATTTTATTTTTTTATGTTTTCAATTATTTAAATCATTTATTAATGTTTACTTTTTTTCCATCTTCACGCTTTACCTTTCCTCATATCATTTGTCACATGGAGCTGTACAGGAAAAGCGAATAATTTTTTTTCTCCCCTTCAGTTCTGCTCATACACATTAATTTCCCATCCTCCCATTCGCATTCATAGCCTCATATCGATCGGGCCTCCTCTCATTTATACACAGATATAGGCTTTTGTCGTCATTATTAATGCTGACAAATTACTCAGCAAAAATTTTAGACTGAATTTAAAAACTTTACGCAAGAAATTCTATGATCCAAAAGCATGCATATGTATAATATCCCAAGAAGGAGGATTTTAGAGAACCTTGATTGAGGCGACAGTCCCTTGGGAAATACATTTGATCAAGATTCTTAATTTATACACTCATACTTATTCATAACTATAATCTTACTTGAGATTGTGATGATCAGTTGATACTATTCCTGGATTATCTTCTTTCCTGAAAAAGGCAAGACGTAACGCTAAAACGTGTCCCATGGATTTATCATTGTCAATTCATCTCTAATGATTTTTTTATGACATGAAATCATTCTTTCGGGTTTTACTTAAACTTCTTGTACAATTCGTGAATACAATTATCTGCGAATATTTATTCAGGGACGCAGCTTCAAAAAAATGCATTAACGCGTACAAAGTGATAAACAGTTCACATTTCAATCTACCTGAGTATTAACCAGAATGAATCAAAGTCAAGGGATATTCTATTATATTAATTACTGTTAGTAATTTGTTAGAATTGAAGTTTTATGGATGAAAAAGGAATATAAGAAGAATGAAATTCACTTGGAAAGTGTACCAATACAGATAAATTTAATGGCAAAGTTTTGCAGTGGTATTGGTGCGAACAGTGAATTTGGGGAAAGTCGTTAATGGATTATTCGACGATCGAACAACCATGAATTTCCCTAGTGTGACCACGCTTCGTTCATTCTGTATAGAGTCAGAGAGGGTAGTAGAATGAGTGAGAGAGGATACCAACACCATCGCCAATTACGATAATCGATGCCCCAATGTTTACGATCACCAAGTTCGCAGGCCGTTAGATATTGTGAAATTCATTGTTTTACAAATAACAAATAGGACTTGACATTAGACATTATATCATCAATTTATGGTAACAAAGAAAGTAGGTACAAACAAATAATTAATGAATTATTTGTTGAAATGCTAAATGGTCATATGGTGCAAGTTGATGATGCCCAAACGAAAATGGTAAATTGTGGTTGACCATTAAATGTTAGTGAAATGAAACGGTTGAGTGGGATGCAATGAGAGTTAAGGGATGACAGCTTGGAATATGACATTCGTTGAAAAGTTCTTCATAGATGGAAAATTATTCAGAGTCGTCCTGTAATCGTAATTGAGGATAGTATTCGTTCCATTAACGCCAAGGGTTTTAGGTGGCATGACGAATTCGTGTTTATCACCAGAATTTCTGCAAACAAAGTCCCGGAAAATTTCACATCCCATATATTTATATATAATATGAAATTGATGATAACGCCACATTTATAACATTACGGAGATTGACTAAAAGTTTATTGCCAAACGAAAAGTTTGATGCGCACGAGACGATTTTACTGGTATTCACTATTCTAGTTCCAATAATTTTCAGTTGTAAGTGTTTAGCTCTATGTTATTGTACGGCTTACTCTTGAATTTTCTCCAGCAAAGTTTATATGCACGATTACGGTGGCGTAAGAGAGCCAGAGGGAGGAATGAGAAAGTAAAGTAGAGGGTAACATAAAATAGGTGGAGAAGGTGTACTATGTGAAGGAGACCCAAGAGGAAAATGGGCAAATGTGACGCAGAAACAGTGCAACCATTGCTCTTACCCGCGGTTTCACCTACCCTTTCACTCTTTTCCCCTTCCAACTACATTTTCTTTCTCACCTTTTCTTTTTCCACTTCTTGTTCTTCTTTCTCATCTCATTCTCTTTCCCTCTCTCTTTCTCTCTCCTTCTTAGTGTACTTCTTCTAGCAGGTGGAAGGGCCCTCTGGTAGTTTATCTCGGGAGTTTATCTTCCCAACGAACGAAGCAAGGCGATTTCCAAGTTTCACGGGGATCTCTCGTGTTGCCTCTACAACACAGACTCTTGGTCCTTTACATGCCGAATAACCTCACAGGCTTTTGGCCAGGAGGGTTAGTTTTGGTCTTTTCATGGTGGAACCTCGGTATTGTATGGATTTTGGTAGTTTAGGGGGAGTAATCAGTTGACATACGGCTTACTTTATTCACCAGTGATTTTTCAGTCAACGGTTTTATCCGTTTACAAGAAAAAGAAAGACACAGTAAGAATAAATGGGCTACAATAAAATCCTCTCTTTGTCTTTTATCCTTCCTCAGCAATCGCGATCATTCATACGATGCTTCGGAAGAATTATTGTGGGAGGTGGGGTAAAATGGACGACATATCGGAATTTAATGAGGGATTCTAGTTTGAAATGAGTGAGACTACTTGAGATACCATCTCTTCAATGATTTCGTTGCAAAACTGAATGAATATCCGCTGGAAAACATGTATCAGAATTAATTTTTAATTTTTTTTGTTGAAAATTTACCTTTTTTTAGCCAACAATTGAAATCTCCTTTTTATCGAAAATTTTCTCTCGTCTGAAAATGATATCTGAGAGGATTATAATACATTTTATGAAAATCAGTTTTGCCTCCTACATTTTCCCAAAAATTATTCAAAGACGCTCTATGCTAGTTTTTAAATTTTAAAGCGACGACAAATAGAAGATATTCGTAAAGAGTTGATATTTTCGAACATTAAAAGGATTAGGATATTTCCTCAGCTTTCTATAGATATCATTAAATGAAATTCTATCCCAAATGTTCCAATTGGAATGTCGATTCTTCCTCAGTTTATTCTAAGAAAAATTATTCAGCGCTCCTATAAGTTCTGAGAACGAAGAATTATTTATGATTGATTATATAAAACTTGTTTCTTAGTATTCTGAATTTGTATGTATTGCCTCGAGCATCTAAAATATTTTATGACAATTATAAAATTCATGCACGATAAGAATTTTCAAATGTTTTTATTACACCTGTGAATGTTACTGCTAGCGACATTCACTGGAAATTGCAAGTAAACCACATCAATATATCAATTCAACTATACGCTGAGAGTATTCCATAAAATAATTAGACCAACCATTTTTACAAATGTGAGTGCATAATAGCAATTCAAGCAATTAGGGACTCATTGTGAACATTAGTTATTACAAGTTTATGTAAACTTTATTTATCAACAGTTGATAAAGCAGTTTACTATCTTGTATATGATTTCTCCATACTCACTGAAGATCTCCTATATTACCAATAAATAACCATTTGCCTACAACCAGCTAGGAAGGAAATATCTTTCGAAATAGCAGATGCAGAAACATAATTAGCAACAGCTGATTATCACCCGCGAAATTTGATGATGAATTTTTGCTTCAAACTGAAATTTTAAGTCTTGCAGATCATTCATTTTCTTATTCTATCAGCGTTTTATAACTATAGTTATAAGAGCAACAAAAGAATATAACTGATTTACTGTCGTTACTAAAATTATGGCTGCGCACGCCGAATACAGATTTCATACACCACTTGTTCTCTGATACTATAATAGCGTTTGGGATCAGCCACCCCTAGTCCAGACCGAAACTCAAAGTTCCATGAGCGTTCGGAGCGTTCAAACGTTGTGCTTCTGCTTCCGAGATATTTATAACACGTAAGAAATTTTCAGAGATAAATAAAATTCAATTAACACTTTCAATTGAATTGGAACGCCTCTAGGATTATCATAAAAGTGAAATGTGTGAAATCAAAAATTGAAAAAATGATAGGCGCTCTCATGCTATACTGTTGTTTATTTCTTGAATGATGAGAAGGAATTTGGATTTTGCAAACTACTCATAAAACTACACTAATTATGTATGGAATGTTATTGGAGAGTGTACAGCACTTTGTACAGGTGAGTAGATAAGATATTCGGTTATTAACTGCTTTAACAAGAAGAAAACTCCTTTTCCCAAGTAATATTAAAAATACACCAGCAACGCATGGGCGGTAATCCTATGCGCTTAGAGTAACACTTTGATAATCTCCACAACTCACATAAGATTAGAATATATTATGAAACATCTCCCGAAAAAGATGCAATTTATTTTTACTTTTGAAATTTTTCTAATCCTCATTGTCATTTCCAAATAATGATATACTACTTAACTATAGTGATAGAAAATTAGGTGGCCCCAGGAGTAAAGGAAATTATCTTCCGGGTCGGTAATTCCCTTCTAACGTAGAATTATTAAAACACATTCCACAGGTTGTAGGGCATATAATTAAGAATAAAAGTGTAATTGTGTCTACAATTCTGTAAATGATTCCCTAATTTGTCATATGATGAAAAACATAGATTACGTATACTATCCTCAGCAATTAATTCTATTAATTGTCATTCCAGTAGGCCCAATGAATTCAATAATTGCTTAATTAAAACAAATTCAATTAAAGTATGAGAAATAACATGTATGGTTTCAGAATTTTAGTCACGCACCATCTGCGACTATAAACAGTCGTACATTCAATTTAATTTATTATTTGTATGCGAATCCACAACAATCAACAATACTTCCGTCTCTTTTTTAAATCCGTTTATTTATTCATTTTTCAATAAAACTGAGAGTTTATACATGTAAATATTTTCCTCCTCCAATTTTTTAACAGTACATGGAAACATTGCGTCAATGAAACGTGCTCGAAGTACATTACAATATTTAATCATCGCCTTGACGTCCAAATTATAATGCATTTCAGTTATGACCGTATACCTTTTGAATATAATATAGCAAATTGAATTAATTTCAAGCGGAATTGCTACCGTGACCACAGGTTGTAGTGATTCAAATAATTTCCGGAGGGACACATTTTTGTTTGACTATATTTAATTACTTCTCAAACGTTTTTGTTAGTTTTAATTACTCATATTAATGAATCGAATTTCGGGTTAATTTATCCTCACTATAAAGTGAAATTCAATGAATTCATTACGTCTATTTTATATGTACTAGCTACAAAGAACCACTTAGAAACAGTGACAATGTAATTTCAACATTATTATGAAAACATTTCTCAACTTGTTCTTTCAGCTAGAATATGGTGAAACTGTATGGCTAAATATTCTACATGAAGTGGGTATAAAGAATACAGTTTTCAACACGAGACAAGTTTATCCAGACGTATTGATGCTCAATTTAGCGTTGGCACTTGCTGCAAAAACTGGAAGTACGGTTGACAATATGATGCGTTTTTTTGGGAAATGTTTCGTGAGATTCTTCAGTAACCTTGGGTAACTATCATAGCAAAATAAACTTTTCTGACCATTTTAATTAATTTCCTTGGAACTATCTTCTCGATATACAATGAAATGGATGAAAGATCGATTCAATCCATGGGGATGAGACGTAGTAATCCAAAAACTATTAAACTCATTAGAAAAATCTTGAAATGTTTTTTGTCATCATTTTTAATTCGATTCCATTTCTATTTCATGCCGAACTTAATTTTATTCAGATTTTTACCTACTGAAGGATAAAAAACTACTCGAAAATCTCACTTTTTATGTCTCTCGAATCGCGCACTCGTCAACAAACGCATTATTTTTCAATCAATTTCATCAATTTTTTTTCATCTAAATCAACTCAAAAATTATCATATTTATTTTTTGTGTGGGCCCAAATCTAGTTTTACACGTACCCGCAGCGCGTGACTCATTTCTAGTTATTATAATTGAAAAATAATGATGAAATATCTTGATAGGTACGACTGCATGATCAAATCAACTGGCCGGTATTTCTGTGAATTTTTACAGAGTGTTGATAACATTCATATGCAAATGAGATTCACCTATCCAAAAATGAAGAGCCCCTCTATGTACATAACTCACGTTGATCCTCATGGGGTCGTTTTAGTTTACCGGAGTACTAGGAAAGGCTTTACACAGTATTTTATAGGTAAGAGCAGACGCAGTTTATATAACTCGCAATATACTGTAATTTTCAACTGGGGGAAAAAAATAATATAACGAAGAAAAATTTTTGATTCCAGGTCAACTCCTTCAAATTGCTGAAGATTTATATGAAACTACTTTCGATATACGGGTATTAGAATCAACGAATAATAATCCCGGTTCAAGAAGTGTAATGGTAAAATTCAGGATTGATTTTGACAATCGTGATTACGTAAGTAAATTATGACAAACATGAAAAAGTAGACTATGGAGTACCAATTTTCTATCGGTGATTTTAGATTGCTAAGAAAAGTCGAATGAGAATATCAATTGGCCAAGAGCTTTCACCAGTTTCTTGCGATTTTCTCCTTCGGCTCTTTCCCTTTGGCGTTGTCATGAATCGTGAAATGGAAATTCTGGGTACGGGCGAAAAGTTGTTGCAGGCATGGGGTGGATCCTCATCAATATTAAACAAGCATATGAGCGAAGTTTTCAAATTACGGAGACCTGGAGGCATTCAATTCACTTGGGCAAGCGTAAGTTAGTCCCTGTGAAAAATTCCCTTTCCAATTTCTGTTTATCATAATAGATAGATGAATGATGAGTTATCCATCAATCGCTCCTCTCAATGACAAGAGAAGACTCATATAATCCTAGAAACGTGGAAGAAAAAAAAGTTGGCTTCTTGCTTCCACATGGAGTTTCAGAATTCGTCGACTACCTTTCCTCCAGAATTCAATCTCCTTCGAAAGGCTCTAATTCCATTAACTTTCAATCCTTTCAACTATCATTGTCTGGCTAATAACAATACATAATCAGGTTAATGTATCTCTATCTTACTTTTTCTACTTCAATTCATTTAGATAAGATATCTGCATTTAGTAACGTTTGAGCTGGAATTAATTAGATCGAATGAAATTGGAAAAAAAACGTCTCAAAAAGGCTCCGAGGGTACGAGTTCAGGACTTGATAGAAAGGGAAGTCACGGTTCTAGAAGTATTCTTTTAAAAGGAGAAATGAGAAATCTCGAAGATATCAAAGCCGTAATTTTCCTTTGTAGTCCGCTGTAAGAACCAAACTTGTTTCTGTGTATTGTTTCCTCATATTTCAAGCTCATCATAAAAGCCATCTTCAATTATTTTCTTCAGAATAAATAATTTGGATGAATTACCAAATTTGGGATTATTCTTGAACGATTTAAATCCTCATGGAATGAGTCGGGAAATGGTCCTTGCCGGATGGCACCATTGTGGCAGGTATAAGAATTCAAATTTCATTTAGTACCACGAGTTGAATCTCTTCTCTCTTTTGAATTTTCCGTTAGCGGCAAAGTTTCGTCATTTAAAATAAAATGCATTAAAACTTTATCATTCTATTCTATTCAAGGCTTGAGATGATGTTTGAAAGAGCTGAGCAAAGATCAGAGGAACTTGAAAATAGTTACACACTTCTGGATCGATGGAAGAATAAAAGTGATGAGTTACTATATACAATGATACCACGAACGGTGGCTGATCGATTGAGGGCGGGTATTAGCCCTCTAAGTACCTGTGAGGTACAGAAAGAGAAAATTTGTGTGTTGCTTTTATTTTTGCCTTCTCTTTGAAATAATAACCTTTATTATAGTCTTTCGAATCAATCACTGTGCTATTTTGTGAGCTTTGTGATTTTGATTACTCGACGATCGAAGGGGTAATGGACATTGTATTATCGATGAATGCAGTATTCTCTTGTTTCGACTCACTCATGGATGAGTTCAATGTCTATAAGGTTAATGAGATTTTATATAAGCTGGAAATTGATAAACTAATAATGATTTTGGGGTGATAACTATTTGAATGTTATTTATATATTTAGGTAGAAACAGTTGGGCGTGTATATATGGCTGCAAGTGGAGCACCTGATAGGACTAAATATCACGCTAAGAATGTAGCTGATGTATCATTGCAGCTTATTACGCGGGTACGTTCCCTCAAATTACCTTCGGGGCTTGACATAAAAATCCGCATAGGTGAGTGACTATTTCATATCCATGGAATGAGAGACCATGTCAAATAATAACATATCTGTCTTCTATTTATACTTCATTTGTATTTGCTCAAGGTATACATTCAGGACCTGCTGTCGCCGGTGTGGTTGGTTTAAAATTACCTCGCTATTGTTTTTTTGGAGATACAGTAAATACTGCGTCAAGGATGCAAACCACTAGCTTGGTGAGAATTTTTCACTTTCCTTCAAATAATTTATTATCTTGAATAAACTTGATTCTATCGCTTAATTAATATTTTTATCAGCCAGGAAAAATACACATTTCACCAGACACGAAAGCCCTTTTATCAGTTGATCAGTATGACATTCAATCCCGTGGAGTTCTGTTCGTAAAGGTAAAGTGAAGTAAATTAAAACGATATAACACATATATAATTGGATGTATCTCAATGTTGTTACATGTAATTTCAAAGGGTAAAGGAAACATGGAAACATATTGGCTCTGTAAGAAAAAAACAACGAATTTAACAGAGGGCAAACTGACGGAAGCCGTCGCATCACTTTCTCTTACAAATGTAGAAAAATCATAGTCGTCCGGCAGCATCATCATTCCATCAAATTGTTGTAGATTAGCTAACTGTTGTCAACGTGTGCCTTTGTATGTATATTAAGAAATGAGATTATTATGAAAATAAATAAATTGTTGAGCTTTGTAAATGTACGAATCTTTCCAACAGTAACCATCAAATTTACTTTTACAAATGGACATTTATCTTGAAAATGAATGTATGAAGTAAATTTAAAAAATTATTTAATGGCTTGAGTTAAGCTTCGGAAGACGATAAACAATGACACGAATTTCTAGTGTTATATTCTAGCCACGTTACGTATCGATTTACTCGGGCATACACCCCAGGATAACCCGGAGCAGCACAGCCCTCACCCCAAGAGACGACACCTAAAAATAAAAATAAAAAAGTCGCATCAATTTAATAATACAAGGGCTATATTTTTTCTAGTAGTCAAAATTGAATACTAACCCACAACTTTGTGAATAGAGTTATCGACTACATGAAGGGGACCTCCACTGTCACCCTAAAAATACATTCTTCAATAGGTGTCCTCAAGTATTTGAATTTATAATATTGTTAATATTTACTTGACATGAATCCTTGCCCCCTTCGGGATATCCAGCGCACATCATACTGTCGGTAATTTTTCTCGCGGGATATTTCGTAGCCCGACATTCTGCATTCGTCAAAATTGGAACAACAACTTGCTGCAATGTGGGAGAAACCACACCAGACTCTTGCAATGCCCCCCATCCAGTGATAATGCCATCTCTTCCGGCATACGTGGGACCTAAAGTTATATTCATTGAGGAAATCGTTCATTCATTTTATTCTTTCGAATTTCATCACTACTACTCACCCCTATCAGGCAAACAAACTGGCCGCATGAGTCCCTCAAATTTAATTCTGCCATTGATCTTGATGAGAGCAATATCATTGTTATAATTAGATATCGAGTATCCAGGGTGTTTAATTAACTCCAATACATCATAAACAACGCTTGGTATTTCAGATGAAGTATTCCTATCATGATCACTGACGTGAACTTTCATCTGTCTCATATTAAATCTGTTTGTAAGAAAATTTAATGTCCATTAAAATCAAATTGCATTGGATTATTTGTAAATTATTCCTATACTTATAATTAAAATTACCCATCAACACAGTGAGCAGCAGTTAAAAGGTAACTATCACTAATTATAGAAGCCCCGCAGTAGAATTTTCCTCTGTACCGCAAATATGCAACCCATGGATACTGAAGGATTCTCGTTTCCGTACCACCCACAATTCGATTTGGTTTATTTATTACGCCACATTCTGAATAACACAAATATATTAATCACTGTTAGTTACTCATTCTACTATTGAGTTGATAGCAATAATAATACTAACGACATTTTGGACATTTTTTGGGCGTTTCTGATGTTGGAATTGCTGTTGTAGACGTTGTGCTTCCGAAAGGATTCCAAATCCAATCAAGAAAATTTTTATCACTGGGACGATCTGCATCTTTTTCCTCAAACATTTCATCAAATTTTGGAATTAATGATTCTCCATCGTCGACTATAGGATGAATTGGTGTTGTGTGATATCTATCTCCATCCTTATATCTCTCAATTGGGGCATAATTGGTTGATGAATTGTCACTATCATATGAAGTTGTATTTAATATATCTATTTCGAGATTAACTAAATCTTTATCAATATTTAAATCTTCACTGAAATCTAGTGGTTCTTTGGCATTTAATAGTGGAGGATTACTGTAAATATTCAATTTCAATTTGGAATTATTAGGTTTTATTCCCTCATTTTGATTTAATCCAGGGAGTTTCGTATCCTGAAAAAAATACATAAAACAATCAATGTAGCCGAAGAAATAAAAATTCTTTCCTCTTCTAACAGTAAAAAGAGAAGAAAAACACAGATTTGTTGAGATTACATAAATTTTAACACAACTTTCAAAGAACAAGAGAAAAATTCTCTCAGATACGACTTTAAGTACCCAGTGATAACGAAGAGAAGGTCACCTTCGAACCGTGAATCCCCCCATGATTGAGGCTAGGAAGACTTGGCAACTTGGATTGTACAGAAGGGACGTTATCTCCATCTTTTGTAGAAACCAATCTTGATGAAAATCCAACATTGAGCTCTTCATCAAATCCCAGAATAGCCGAACATACCACTGATTCAACACTAAGAATACTCAACACAATTATTATCCTTTCCATGTTTATTGGAAAATTCGGAAGAAATATTCAACAAAAAAAACAGAATAACACTATTGTTTTTTTTAATACTCGAAGAAAAGACCTTTCTTTTTCGCACAGCCTACGCTACTCAACGGATACTTTCGCACAAGGCTTCTTCATCGATACGACATCCTTATTTATACGGAATAGTGGACTAACGAGTACAACCGAGTGGAAATTTAGGCTAGCAGTATGTTAATTGATGCGAATCCCATCCGAACTCAACTATCAAAGGCGTTTAAACAACTGTTTATACTGAGTAGTATTCCACCTGTTGGATATAACTAATTTCAAGAAAATTGTAATGTACACAAGATAAACTCCTACGTCGTATATATATGCTAATGGAATTAGTATTTGTGAATCAACGGGTTCTTTGTTACTCGGAATTTCATATTATAAAACGCGTTGAAGACTCCGAAAAACTCGTTCAGGGACCCGTTAATTCAGCCGACATACATTTGGAAGGAGAAAATAGAAAATAAAAATATTCCATAATTAATATGAGAATTTGACATTTCTATTACTTTTTCTATTTCTATTCATTGAGTTTCTTATCATACAACACCTGGAAGAACAAACGAGATAAAAAAGATTTACGATATGATCCCGTCTTATTAACACAATTTTTCTCTCCATAATAATTATGTACCAGTTAGCCGTAATGAGCAGTGGGTCAAGGTATATGGGTCACAGCACCCTCATGCGGGTGTCAACACTGCGTCGAGATTCATTCTAGTGTCTCGATGTTATGACAAAGCGATCCTAAGTCACATTTCTTATCATCCCGAAGCCTTGATTCATTTACGGGGGATACGTGACCAGGGTCAAACGAAAATTTCATAGTGCCAATAGTGAATAAATTAAAAATATGCAGATGACCCTGACTCATATCACTCATTTTCTTCTCATTTCTTCGATATTCTTCATCTGTTGGAATGCAAGTATATTTCATTTAGATACTGCTAATTGATTTCACTTGTTGCTACGAGGTTCAACAAACTTTACCAATACATAGATGAATTATCCTTAGAATTTAAGATGAACAAACAATCGAATTTCAATGAAATTTCTAAAATTTCATTTTTTCAACGTGATTTCTCCTAAAAGCCATGACACTGTGACCTCAATCAAAGATTATAACCGTTGAGTTGTATCAACCATAGAATTATCGCATGGATCATTAAAATTCTTCCGGGAATTAATAGGGAAAAAAAGTCTATTAACCGATAGCCACGTAAATTATTGTCCGAAGGGCAACTGCCTCAAGCGATGGCACATTTTTTAATCACACACCAACTAAATAATGTGTTTTGTTACAGTTAGGTGCTGTTGTAGATCATCGTCAATGGAACAAGGTCAAAAATGTTACGAAATATTAATGGAATTCAATACATTGTTCATAATCATAACAAAAACCAGATGACTTTGACAATGGCCATTAATTTTAATAATTGGTACAGGAAGATGTACAAATTCATCATATGGAAAGTGCAAGCCAAGTTCAACAACGAAGATGAGAATGAAGAATGAAAGCATTAAGAATGCAACTTTCATTTTCGCTTACGAAATCATGACATTGATCTGTTAAGGAACCGAGACGCTAAAGATCCACATTTAAATGACAGGAAAAAAAATGAGAAGGAGGGGCTTATATTTGAATAAATTGGGTTCAATTGCGGTATTACGATATTCAAATGTAACCGACTCAGTTTATTCTCGAATGACATTGGCTGATTCCAAGTCTCGGTCGAGGAATATTGCAACATAGCTTTCAGACGATCCGTATAATCCATGGTGAGACAATGTTGTATGGTATTGTCGGGGCGAGAATGATTTAAAGGCCTGACAGCACATCTGCCAATGCAAACGTACCGGCCAAGGTAACGCCTTCCCCACCATGTACAACACTTTATTAGTTATAATTTACTATAAAACGGCAAAACTGTCTGGTACGTCCACTTTACAATCGTCAACCAAACTTGAAGGGTATCGGAGACCCGGACTTGAGTTTCCAAAAATAACTCAACAATTCTGTACAAACCATCACATTATCTGTGCTTTTGATACTCCTCTTTCTCCTCTTTATCTCAATAATTTTGTTTCATTATGGAGATAGTACGGGTTACTGTGTTGTGCGTTATTGTACACATTTGCTCTGCATGGCCGCAGCCACGTGTGGTAAGTTTTTCTTCAGTGAAAAAAAGACACATTTCTTCCAACAATAATACAGTGAATAGTGTATGAAAATTCGTCGAATGAATCAGCTGCAATAATTGGGAGTTAATATTTTATAAATTATGGAAATTGTCGGTTTTAGGGAGACCGCAGAAGAGTTACTCCAGTGGAAGCGGATACTCAAAATTTATTCAACATTACGAACCGACAAACTCGAAGCGCCGATAACATTGCAGCAATAGACGATTCATTTGATACTGACGGAAATCCACCGGCGATAGCATATCCCAAGAGTCCAGATTTCTGTACTGATTGTGGTAAGTCATATAATTGAATGCTTTTTTACATCAATAAAATTTTGTCTTCTTGCACGTGATGATTTTTAGTCTGTGGAGCTGGTCGGAAAACAAGGATCGTTGGTGGTGATACTACGAGTTTTCATGAATATCCGTGGATGGTTGGGATCGTTAAAGAGGGTAAATTCCACTGTGGAGGTAGTTTAATTACTCGTCGTCACGTTCTTACCGCTGCTCACTGCTTAGAGGGGTAAGTTAATTAAACTTGGACCCTAGGAATTGTGGAAATAATATTATTTCAACTTGCTGACCATTGGTGCTATTTTATTTTTTACAGTTTCAGTAAACGATATATTGATTTGTATATGGGTACCACGGATATCACTCAAAAAGGGCCCCATGCTATACGCCGCAGAGTAAAGAGTTGGACGCTTCACAAAGAATTTAATGGTTACAACTTGAATAATGACATAGCTATAATTGAATTGGACAGATCAGTACATCTAGAAGAACAAATTAAAACAGCCTGCTTACCAGAGAATCGTGAGTTAATTTGACAATTTTCTGTTAATCGTAATTGATATTTATAATTGTGAATTTCAGGGGCCATAGATTATACGGGATCACTGGCAACTGCCGTCGGTTGGGGAAGAACTGAAGAAGGGGGTGACGTTAGCAATTACCTACGTAGAGTCAGACTTCCGGTACTATCTGACGAAGAGTGTAATGAATCAAATTATCCCAAAACTCGAAGGACTGACAACATGTTTTGTGCTGGTTATCTTGAGGGAGAACGGGATTCATGCTCTGTAAATATGTTTGATATTTAGTTTTTTTTCTTTTCAAAGAAGTTTTCCATCATAGTATTGGTCTTTTCATATTGTTCTATTGTTCTCATAGGGTGACAGTGGTGGCCCTCTCCTAGCGCAGGCACCTGGCGGTCATTTGGAAGTTATAGGTAAATATTTAAATGGATGTAGTTGGAGGAATGGGAATAATTCAATTAGGTCTAATGAAATCTGATTAACTTGATTGGTTGAGTAACTTTTGATATTATAGGAATCACGTCATTCGGCCGAGGGTGCGCAAGACCGAGATATCCAGGGGTTTATACAAAAGTAACAAATTATTTGGGTTGGCTAAGAGATCAATTAAATGGTGAATGCATCTGTCCATCACCAAGTCAGCTTTAATCACCAAAGAAAATGTTCTGTTCATCTCTATCCTTATCAAACATTGACAAGTTTATATTGATGGATGCAATCTAGTCCTTTTAAATGTAAGCTTAGTGTAATGAAAGATGATATGTGACGAGAAAAGATTCTGTGATGATTGCGTTTGATTATTAGTTTATAATTGTTGAAAATAAATGAATGAATTTGAGATATAAAAAAAATCTCCTTATTTTCATATTCTTCTACCGCTGAGATAACAAACATAATTTGTAAATTCTACCCTCAAAGTAATGACTCAGTTGGATTTGAACACTGTGAATGCAAGTGCTCTGAGGGCTTTGAGGATTCAAGCCATCGAATAATGAAATCAATTAATACTTAATTAATATATAACAGTATGATGGGAACAAAACATCACGTGAGAAGTTAAGATGCATAGATAGGAGTGATGGTAACCGGGTCACCCGACAGAAAACGTTTTGCTTTCGACGAACGAATGTGGGTTAGTGAAACCATCCAACCGTTACGCACAATACCAAAGATAATAATGATTTGAGCGGCAAGAACGGAAAAATCAACAGTTTGTGAAAAATTTTCATTATCTTTTTGTAACGCTTAAGTATGAATGAAAATGAACCGAATTGTGCAATAAAAATCTGACTGAACAGAGTTGGTATTAGTTTTCTAAGAAATTCTCAGAAAATACTAATGAAAATAGTTGATCACTATTGTAAGGCTCGATTGAGAGTTATGGAAAAAAAAATGACCACCGAAAGAGAAAGAAACCGGAAACAAAAAAGAAGGACAGACTGGACGAATACATTTGCCTTGCAAATCCGAACGTTTTTGGAAAGAGAAATTCTTTAACCGTTCAAATATTACGAAATGGAGTTTCCAATTTTTAAGGAGGGGGATACTCCAAAGACAAGATAAGTAGGTCCAAAAATTAGTATGATCTCTAGATAGTATCACTTCTTGAAAGCATCTTGGAGGGCCACGGATTAGCTTTCAAGAAATTGCCATCTCATCAATGTTGTTGTATAGCTCCACTGCAAAACCTATCACATTCACTTTAACTTTCGCAGCAATCCGGTAAAATTATCGAATTGCATCGGAAATCTTCATAAAACGTGATTTTACTTTTTTTCCAATTTCATTAAAGAAACAAACCTATGTGAACTGACTAGTATAACAAGTGTACAAAAGGTAAACGTGCAGGGGCTAGCATCCGGCTGGAGAAAGAACTTTCTTCACCAGGGCGAGAACGAACGAGTTTGTGCTTCCATCATCAGTACTGTGCGAGTTTATGAGAACAGTGAAAGCCTCTGCGGGTTCGTCTTGTCGATTTTATTGGCCCCTTAATAAGCAAGAAACCCGAGAAATTCGACAATTTTTCGGATTGAACAAGTGCTGAAGTGTATTAAATGAATTTAATCCAATAGTATTAAATTATGATGTGCTACGTGAATAGAAAAATTCGAAACCATAACGTACTCCTTAAAAAGAGATTTTAGCAAATCAAATATTTCATTATAGAAATTGAGAAAAATTACGTTTTGTTGCAGTGTTGTGTAATAATGGTTATAATGAAAATATTATCATTATTCATATTTTATATTTGCTTTCTGCATGTTCAATGTTTTATTGAATCTCCTCGTATGCCGAATTTGGATAACATGGGAATCTCGTCTGTGAGTACTTGAACAATGTATAGAAAATTAAAAATTTTATACACCTTGGTTGCATGAGAGAGTCAATGCCAAGATCACATTCAGTACATTTGTTGTACACATAACATCTATAATAGCCTGATAAGATAGTATTGTTTTATCCCTTCGGACCTTGACACTTGTATGACAGTTGCCCTGTCACAATGTAATTCCTACATTATCAGTAGTAATTTCATTTTGTCTGTAAGCTATTCTTCAATGTTAATGATTATAAATATTTGACAGTTTCCAGGAAGGAATAATCGCTCCAGTAGATTCCTTTTTGATGAAATATTTGGTATCGATGTTACCGGCGGTGGTGGTTTCAGTGAAAGCGATGAGCAGAGAGTTCGCAATTGCAGCTGTGGTATGACGTGATACTTTCATTGAAACTAAAATTCAATTAAATTGAAAAAAAATCGATTAATTTCAGAATGTGGAGTCTATCATCAGGAGAATCGAATAGTGGGTGGTCAACCTTCTTTACCTCATCAATATCCTTGGATAGCACGTTTGGTCTATGAAGGTCGATTTCACTGTGGCGGGAGTCTCCTTACAAATGACTACGTACTGACTGCTGCACATTGTGTGCGAAGGTATTAATACATCATAAATTTTAATTTGCAATTGAATACATTCAAAAGAATATACATTATTTGCAGATTAAAACGTTCAAAAATGCGCATTGTTCTTGGTGACCATGATCAACATGTAAATACTGAAGCTGTTGCAATTATGCGCGCAGTTAGTGCTGTTATTCGGCACAGAAATTTCGATATGAATTCATACAATCACGATGTTGCTCTTTTGAAACTTCGGAAACCCGTTAAATTTACAAAAACAGTAAGTCCAATCTGTTTACCACAAGCAACAGTTGATCCCGCTGGTAAAGAAGGAATTGTTGTTGGATGGGGACGTACCATGGAGGGTGGAATGTTAGCTGGTGAAGTTCATGAAGTTAGAGTACCTATTCTCACTCTGGATCAATGTAGGAAAATGAAATATAAAGCTACACGAATCACAAATAATATGATTTGCGCTGGAAAAGGAAGTATGGATTCTTGTCAAGGTGATAGTGGTGGTCCACTACTTTTACAAGATAGTGATAAATTCGAGATAGTAGGTAATGAAAAAAATAAAAAAATTATCAGCAACAATAAAACTGAATTTGAATTCTATAACTTAATATTTTAGGGATTGTATCTTGGGGAGTTGGTTGCGGAAGACCTGGTTACCCTGGTGTTTATACACGAGTTACCAGATACCTCAATTGGATTCATACAAATATGCAGGATACCTGTTTGTGCAATAAATAAATTAAGAATGTTTTAAATTGTAGATTTGTATATAGTTACAATACATGTACAGTGATAATAAATTCAACGCTATTATTTAAGAATATTTTTCATAATTTTCCTTTTTAATAAATAATACTAGTATAGTTTTTCATTACCAGTCAACGCTGAAGTCTGTTGATGATATGACCCGATAACAATGGAACGCAAGTGGAATAATGTAGGGGTAACGGTTTTATGACCACAACGCTCAGACACAAGCGGCCGTATAGAAACGTAAAATTTCGTTTTACTGTCGTTAATGCTTGTGAACTACCAAAAATCCAGTAAATTATTTGAATATTCTAATGGTGAATTAACCATAAAATAAACACTCATAATGAAACTATATTTAAATAGTAATTTCCGATAATTTTAAAATTATAAAAAAATAATCCCCCGAAAAACTATTCATTACAATTCATAAATATTATTTTTTGGCAATATGGCAAGCTTATTCTTAGATATTATAGAGCGTTTGTCGACCTCATCTCGTTCCATCGACTTTGAACCGGTCTTTGGCGTCGCATCTCCAATCGATTCACTTTATATTTTCCAATTAAAGCATAGCCATATTTTTTATTATTTTGATTTTCTTCATTTTTAATCCCGTTTCACCTAATGGCATGTGAGTTCAGTCACCTTAGTATCTTATAGTGTTGTAAATGCATCTTAAAATAACTACACAGAGAAAAGCCATTGAATTGAATAAATAACATGCTGCATTTAATAAAACGATCTGAAATGTGGCCTTGCGGTCAGTGACAGGATTTGCCCGTGAACATGAACTCAAGTTGGCTCAGGTGTTGTCCGGTCGGGCGCCGGCAGTCCGTCCACATATATCTCCCCTCTTTCCCCCATTGCCATTCTCAAACTCCTTCCCTTTTTCTTCTCCTTCTTTACGTTCCTCTAATTCTTTCTCTTCTTCTTCGTCTTTTTTTCTACTTCCTCTTCTTCTTCTTCTTTCTACTAATTCCATGATCGGTCAATCGCACAAAACGCTCCAACAAAGATACCACGAGTCCGTCAGTACGATTCAAAGCCATGACTGCTTCGAGTACCTAACATAACAAGATTATTTGTGATTTGATGATTAAACTATTGTGAATTCAGAAACAAAGACTGAAATAATGAAGTGTTATATAATTATTAGCTTTTTACTAGTAGTGATCACTGGAGGACACAAAGTTGAAGTGAGTAATTATGTTGAAAAGTATAATGTTCATGGGAGTCACATCATAACGATTTTTTTTTTAAATTTTCCTAAAGGAGAGAAGATTAGCGAGTGAGCTAGTAAAAAATTTCTTTGGGCTCTTTGGAAATAAACCACCCAACTCACAGATACCACCAGGACCCTGCTACTGCAGTGAGTATTGACAAAGTAAATGGAAGATCATTGGCGATTTATAATGTATGAAAATAATTATTAATCTGATTATTGATTTTAAGGCTGCGGAGTCCGAAATGAAGAAAGCAGGATCGTTGGAGGACAAACAACGGCAGTGAATGAGTTTCCATGGATCGCAAGATTGTCTTATTTGAATAAATTTTATTGTGGTGGAACACTGATCAATGATCGTTACGTCTTGACTGCTGCACACTGTATTAAAGGGTATGAAAATTTATTCGAGCAGTATTTAAAGTGAAACTGTTGTAATTCTATGATGACTATCTTTAGAATTGTTTTCAGATTTATGTGGTTTATGATTAAAGTCACGTTTGGAGAACATGATCGTTGCGATGAAAAAAATAAACCAGAAACTAGGTTTGTTGTACGTGCAATAACTGGTGATTTTAGTTTTCTCAATTTCGATAATGACATTGCTCTTCTGAGACTCAATGATCGTGTACCATTATCTGATTCAATCAGACCCATCTGCCTCCCAACTGTGAAAGGTGAATATCAAAATAATTATCAGAATTAAGCTATAAATTAGTGTAGTACATTTCGAGACCGAAGTAAGTAATATCATTATTGCGTAAACAAACACTGAGGCGACCTGGTTGAGCCTTGGTAGTATCACATTTCTGTTACGAGACGTATTACGGCAGCAAGTCATAAATTGACAAAGGAATATACGGGTACCGCACTTTGTGCCTGAGCCTTTGAGCGAAAGGATAGAAGGAATCGGGGCAATTTTCCCTTTTTTTTCTTTCTTCATCACATTATCCAAAGTCAAATGATACTTTTTTCATATCACATTCGTAAATCATTAGGATGACAACTACAGCGTTGTTACTGTAATTTAAAATATTTTGTATGAAGATTTTTTCCATTTTTTTTCCACAAATGATATGAATGAAATACCATGAAAATGTACAAGTGACTTTCGCTATGAATAATTTCAATTTTCGTTTTCCATTCAATAACATAGGGGTAACTGTAAATAATTGTTTTGAATTTTCAGAGAATGCTTACGTGGGGATAAAAGCAATCGCCTCTGGTTGGGGAACGCTTAAAGAAGATGGCAAACCATCCTGTTTACTCCAGGAAGTTGAGGTTCCCGTAATGAGCCAGGTTGATTGTCGTAATACAAGTTACAGTCCTCGGATGATTTCAGATAATATGCTGTGTGCCGGTTATGCTGATGGTAAAAAAGATTCTTGCCAGGTAATTGAAAAGAAAACTATCAGTAGTTTGAAATAATCAACTAGGGATTATGAAATTTTTGATAATTTGTCGTTTAAATTTTCCAGGGTGACAGCGGTGGTCCACTTATTGCTGAAAGACAAGACAAGAAATACGAATTGATAGGTGTTGTTTCTTGGGGGAATGGTTGCGCTAGACCAGGCTATCCTGGAGTTTACACACGTCTAACCCGCTATTTGGATTGGGTTGTAGAAAATTCGAAAGAAGGCTGCTTCTGTGAAACGTAAAAGTTTCTTGCAAAATTGCTGAATCTCATTATCTCAATAATACTGATATAAAAAAGTATCATAATATCACACATAATCCATTATACATATTTATTGTATTATTAAACTAACAAAATTGAATATGTTTCAATAAACTTTGTCTTTTACATAAAACAAAATATATTATTTCTTTCTATATGATCACGGAGAATATGTGTATAAGCGCTTGTAGGTGAGAGTTGAGATTAACGGGACCAGGTATACAGAGTATGGGTCATCGACTGACCGCATTAGAAGATTTAAAAAAGAAAGAAGAGAAAAATTATTTCATTTATGCTCAGCGTGTATTTATCACTTATTTTCGTGACCTGATAGCCAGAGAGCCAGTTTAAGATGCGGGTAGTACCGCTATACTACTGAAAACTTTGAGAATTACTCAGCAGTACTCGTTTCGCGTACCGAGGAATAAGTCATGAATTTACAAGACTACGTGAAGTATCTTCTCTGCATACTAGCTTTCAATCTAAGTGGAACTCCTCATAGTTCTGCAAGAGTTTTGGTGAGTGATTTTCCATATTTAGTAGAGTTTCAAAATATAATATCTAAGATTATCCTATTTTTCTATATAAATTTGCGTAGGCAGAGGCAAATTCTTCAAGAGTTAAACGAGGATTATTGGATTTGTTCTTTGGAAGATTCAGAACTTGTGGTGGATGCTGTAAGAATTTTATTATTTGATAAATTATGAGAATTAATAGCTTTCATTATAATTTTACTATGCTGGATAATTTTGTTAAAGTGTGTGGGAGATCAAATCGAAATGGTGCGAGATTTTTAGGAGGAGAAACAACTGTTTCTCATGAATTTCCATGGCTAACTGACGTACACATAAAGTCTGTGACCCAAGTCAGTGGTATTTTGATAAATGATAGATATGTTCTAACTGCGGCTAGTCAGTTAGTTGGGTAAATATCAGAATTATCAATGTAAATATTGCAATTCACAAATTTCTCGTTTGTAATTATTATTTTTTTGATCGAATTTAGTGCTACAACTCCAGAGATTAAAGTATCATTGGGCGGCTTTGACCGCTGTCAAATTGACGTTTCATCGGCGAATGTTAGCGTTGACAGTATTATTATGTATCCAGAATTTACAACAAAAACTAATGCCCACGATCTAGCTCTAATTCGTCTCAGTCGGCCAACTAAATTTGAAAAAAGAATTTCGCCAGTCTGTTTACCAAATCCTGGTTCAACATACCTCGGACAAGTTGGAACACTTTTGGGATGGACTAGGACAGAAGATGCTACACAGCCCTGCCTCCCAAAAAAGTTGGGCCTTCCTATACTTGGAGCAAGTGAATGCCTAAAATCAGGAGTTGAGGCAACTAAATATCATGATGATTCGGGTTGTATTGGGGTCATTGGAGGACAGTCAATCTTGTGTGATGTAAGAAATCATTATTGAATATCTTTAGTCCATTACATTTGATCAATTACAATTTCTCCTACTTTCCCAGAATGACGTAGGCACGGCTATTATGTATCGATCTTATACTGGAATTTATGACCTTATTGGTAAGAATTCTCCTCTATTTTTCTCATTTCTGAAGAGTTTATTTTTATTATCGTATTGCATTATTTTACATGTAGGAATACTGTCAGATGGAAATACTTGCGATAGTGATTCAACTACTGCAGGAACATATACCCGCGTTGGACCTCATCTGGATTGGATCCTACAAAATACAAAAGATGCATGCTATTGTACAAAATAATCATCCACATATAAAATTGACAGACTAGTGTGTTTTCTCTTGAATCTATTCATATTTATCATTATTATACTATTTATAAAACAGAAGGAAAAAATAAAAAATCCCTCAAAAAATAATTATCAAAACTTGATACACAGAAATTCAATGCAAATTTCAAATGGGCCGGATGTCGTAAGATATTCCAGCTATGAAGATAAGCATAACGCAAGCATTTACAATGAAATTGGATTTTCAAAAGAACTCAGTACAACGATAGGCATTGGGTGAATAGTAAAATAAAGTTAGTATTCTCAGTGCAGTGGGAAGGTATCTAGTGGTAACCATAGCCATGATACATTTTGTAATTTGTGTAATTTTAGTAATATTACATTGTGGATTCGGAAGTCAGTTAGTACGACAATATGATGTTTCTTATGGCAGTCCAGCATACAAACACTGCGGTCGGTATTACTATAACTATTGATTTTCGTGGGAAAAAAAGCTGACATGGAAAATTTTTACAGTTTGTGGGCGAAAGAATTATCCATTACTTGGTGATATTCGTTCAATAAGTGAATATGAAATTGAAGAGAATGAGTATCCCTGGATAGCTCTAATAACTGGAAATGATTCATTATTGTGTAGTGGCACATTAATTAATGATCGCTATATTGTTACAGTGGTACACCTACTTCAACATCGGTAATATTACGCTTTTCACAGAGTGAATAATTTACAATATACATATGTGGGTATCTATAAATTATGAAAATTATTCTAGTTTCAAAATCCATCAACTGAAAGTTATACTGGGTGAAAACCATATTTGTCAACAAAGTACTCAGACCGTAATATTTTCAATTGAAAGAATCATAGAGCATCCAGAATATAACAGCCTTACAAACAACGCAAACATTATGTTAATAAAATTAAATATGAGAGTAACATTCAATGAATATATTCGTCCAATTTGTCTACCACCTTTCAATCGAAGGGTGGAAACAACCAATAAATATAGTAGAAAATCGGTAACAGCATTGGGTTGGAGATCGGCAGATGTAGGGAGCAATACGTGTAATCAGCATGAAGTACAGTTAGAGATTTTTCAATCAAAGGACTGCGAAAACAAAATTAATACAATATTCTGTGCGGGGATTTATGGAAATGGACCGAACGCATGTAATGGAGAGACCGGAAGTCCGCTGCATATTGTGAATAACAAAGGAAAATATGAATTCATAGGTAACCCTGACGGACCTCATGATCGTATTTCCACTGCTAGTCGACGATCTAATCGAATTGTCAATTGCTGGTCGCTTTAGAAACACGAAAACTCGATCGATTTTTCCTAAATTGCCAAAGAAATCAATTGGCTTTCGTCCACAAACTATTTTAGTCTTCGGCTCCTATTTTCTCTTATTGATTGACTTCCCATTTAAATTAGCTGCTGTATCAATCTCACATTTTTGAAGTTTTAAAAACGATAAGCAATCAACTCGATTAGCCCGAATGACTGGTCTATCAGGGGAAGCGTAATCATCATTTTATCGAATTTTATCAGACTTATACAATGTAGAATTCATTTCAAACTTGTACTTTCAGGTATTACTTTAAGAGGATTTGGCTGTGGTAGTCCAGGATTTTATACGGATGTACCAAAAATGGTACCTTGGATAATGAAAATTACAACACGCGACTCTATGTACTGCTGGCGATAAAATCCTACCTGATTGATTCTCCATAAAAATAAATACAGAGATTGTTTTTTAAAAAACTTTTTGCTAGTAAATTGAAAAGTATTGATATTCTGTTAGGAAAAATAAACTTCCTCTTGATTTTTATTAGTGTAAAAATTGTGAAATCATTCATACATTTTTGTGAACTTTTCTTTTGTATGCTCCTTCATTGAAATTATGCTTTTGATATTTTCTATATAATGTTGAATTCACTCACACTACCATTCATATTATTTCCAAATATTCTTATATATGAACTCATAATAATCGACGGATTTCTGATATTATCCCTCCAAACTTATTTACACTCAACTCGCTCATTTCTTCTTGAATAGATCTTTTTCCATCGTTTGTTATGATTATGAAATTATCAAATGCTATTTTAGGAATTAAACGTATTATACAAAAATCTTGAATGGATATTTTATGACACGTCTATGTGGAAAGAAAATGTGAGGAGAAATTTCTCCACAGAATGAAGAATAATCCAATTAAATCTTGAGGTTAATTACTTATCTGATATCGTTATTTATAAGAGAGAAAAATGATCAATAAATCACATGAGTGACATTAGAACTGCACTGAGAGGTCACTGCTTCCTCCAAAGTACAATCTAATTTTCGATAATTGGCTGTGCTGGGCCTTCTTCTGGCACGACCTCCTCGCGATCGTCTACCCTCGAGTAACATGGCGAAAATCTGAAAAAACAAATGAATGATTAAATAATGAAATGATTATTTCGTTTATTCATGCTTTGAAACTATGAAATAATCTACCTTATGTTTATGATGATAGGCTAAGAATAAGGCAAAGCCGAGAAATCCAAAAATTGTGAAATATCCAAAGAAATGTGAATCATCATCTTGTAATCGAGGAGGCTTTGGGACATTATTAGCCTCATTGAAGGAGTCTTGCACTACTGCATCTTTAATACTATTAACTTCTTTCTGCGGTGGGTTATTGACATCGTCATCTGTGTCTTCGAAGAGAAAAAACAAAAGAATGATTATATTAAATAGAAGCCCTTATTATCTTAATCGTAATCGTTATTTATTTACCGATTTCCGGTGGCCCTGCTTCTGCTGTAAGAGATATAAATTGAATCATAAAAATATTAATATGACGAAGAAAATGAGAAGAAAAGATAAAATTTCACTCACCTTCACGAAATGCTGCATCATAATTTTGCTCCATTGCCTGATCAAAATCACCATTCCCTGTATTTTCTGAAACAGTACTAGATTTTTCTTCTGGTGGATTCTTTCCAGGGGTTATGATTTGACTGACGGAATCTCCATCATTTGACTCGGATGCTTCTTTCTTTGCTGTATCTACTTTCTTGGTGGCCTGTTCTGTACTGGGCGATGGAGACTGTTCTTGAGGAGATTTTTCATTTTCCTTTTTTTCATTATTCTTCAATTTTCCATCAGGCGCGATTGGTTTTGATTGATTTTTACTGATGTCCTTCTTAATAGCTGGCTCATTCACTTGTTGATTATCATTTTTTGATTGTTCAATAGGTTCGTGTTTTCCATTCGCTTGAGGAGCCGCAATTGAAGAAATATTAAGATTAGACTGAGACTTTGATGGTGAATTTCCTGACTGTAAACTCGGACTTGCCCCAGTTTTTGATGCAGTGAGTTGATGATCACTGGCTTCTTTTGATACTGGTTTCATGTTGGCTTGAATTGGTGTTTGAGGATCTACGGCCTTAACTAGCTCTGCAGATTGTTTTTTCTCCAATAATTCATTCTGAATATTTCGATCAATCATTTGAATTGCTAAACATAATGGATTAATTAGCTTCGTTTTCTCGCTGAGACAAATTTTGAGACAATCACTTGGATCCTTCAATGCTTCTGATAATTGATCAACAAATGGTTTTGTTCTGTTATACAAGGCTACTTGAATTTTTGTTTCGAATGATAAGCAAACTATCAATACTGTCGATGCATTCTTCATTTCATCTGCCATTAATAATTCGAAGGCAGTTTTATTCATCAGAGCCGGAATTTTGAATTCCAAACTGCGGCTATGGCACATTTGATAGACTCTGTCATACAGCCCAAGACAAAGAAATGCATCAGTATTATTAAATGGAGTACTATTGCTTGCAGACGAAAATGGAATTTCTTTACATTTTGATACATATTTTGATGGTAAAACAGCTATTTTAGGAGTATCACAAATCTGTGAATCATTGTGCATTTCATTGAAAATTGATGGCTGAATTTGTACTTTTTTCGTCAAAGGTCCAGGAACAGCTCCACACACTCCAAGTGATGAAAATATTGTGATTGATAGTAATATTCTTACTTTATGCAACATTTTTGTTAATTTATCAATCCTTTTATTATTACCCAATTCTCGACATTATCTTTTGTCAAACTTATTTGAGTCTTCTGGATTGCAGAATATTATGAAAATGTGTCAAAATATGTGGAGGAAATGACACTAATACTTGCATGTAAATTATCCACATATATTGTTTGATATCAAATCACTATTATTTTATTCGTATAATTCAAGAAAACGTTATTACTGATTTTTAGGTGACAAATTTTCACGTACAAATAATGAACGACCGGCCAATAAACACCTGATTCGCAAGAATCACAAAATGGTATAGTCCTGCTGCTGACAACATTTCCAAATCTATCGGTAAATGAACTATCGAACTTACCTTCAGTCACTCAATTTCAGTAGAATGAGAGCTTGCTGTATAGTGGCGCCATCAAGAATTTTAAATTTGTAGGCACTTCCGTAAAATTATAAAAACTCTTCTTCTTTTCCTTTTAATCAACACCGATCATTTGCATGGCATTAAAATTAAAATATTCAAAACATCGTTCTTCTATGAAATGAAAAAAAACATGATCCCAGGATAATGGAATGTAAAACGTTGAAAGTTTTCATTATATAAGTTTTCTATATGAACTATGTGAAAATAATTCAACCATCTAAGATCCACCAAGTCGTTACTAATTAAGAGAAGCATTTAGAGTTAAACTGTGATGAGAACTGAATTCTTCCTGAAATTACCTAATAACAGGTTGTAATGTGCTTTAGGCAAGGACATGAACACCATAGTATGGCCATGAATGTGTGTATACCTACTGCCAAATTCCAAACTAAAACAGGTAGGGAGGCTTGAATTGAGCTATGTTCCGTTATCCAGAGGGTGTGGCCAAGAGCTTTCCACGAATTAATTCTCTGACAGCCAATCATATTCGGGCATAACCCCACTACCCTGATGGAGCTTTTACCGTGAATTCATAGAAATGCCAGGTTGTGCGGGAATCTCTTACACCCTCCACCCTTCTGTGAAGCTAATTGCTCCTTCTCGTTTCAATGTTGCATGTGGAATGAAAACAGACACAGGAGAATGAAGACATACATCAGAAATAAGAGTATCTTGAGGATGAACGTGTTGAAAACGGGATGTTCCAGTATTTGTATATCTCGATGAGGATATACATAAGGAAGAATGAACACTTTAACGAAACATTACAAGATTGAAGTTATTGATAGGAAATTTTCTAATAATGTCTTTTCCTGCAAATATGTTCAATCCTCATTATTGTAGTCAGTTGTGAATTCAATTTTTTGAGATGTCAACATTGTAGCGTAAGGGAAAAGTTTAATTTTTTCGATTGACTCTCTGCTAAAAACATGTATACTACTATTAGAATTGTAGGGATCGATTTTAACGACCGTATTGATTTTTTATATTCATTTCCGTGACCTCACTTTTTGTTATGGCCTCATCGGTCAGAAAATCAATGAAAATGATTGTAAATCTCTACCAGCGTAATAAAGAGACGACTCAATCCTTGAGTATTTCAACTTCCCCTTATCCCCAGTGTTTTTAGAAAATTTTAAATCAAGATGAAAATTCAAATGATTTTTAAAAATACTATTAGAAAAAACGCAAAATTATTTCAAGATACTCATGATGAACTTTTAGCAAACAAGTCAAGGGCACATGTTGCCGAGCGTACAATTACTTGGATAAAATACTTGGCGATTTTCTCCGTGATAAATATCTCCTCCGTAATAAGGGTGACTTGCGAGTCATTCGACTTAGAAATGGTTACAGTGTGCGAGTATCAAGCTTGAATGGAAATTCTTTCGACCATCTCCCTACTTGCGTTATATCTCCCCCCCCCGTCTCAGATACATTTAATTTAAACATTTGTCGCCTCTTACAACCCCTCTGTTTCTACTCGTTTGCGTAATTCTAAAACGTATTCACTGAAATAAAATTACAAAACAGCTCATTTCCATTCTATTATCATATTGTATTGGTTTGAAAATTAAAAAAAAATCATTTCATTCAATTATCGCTACAAAATTCAATTCAAAATATGTAAATAATCGAATGTTTTCCATCAACTAAAGCTTGATGAAATGAAAAGGTTCACAATGATATCGACTTTCCTGAAATATCGCTGAAAGTTAGTCCCTTTGTTATGAGATACATCGCGACTAAAGCTTGAAAATCTAAAGTCTCGAGATTTTGTATATTTTGTGCAGCTGAATATAGGAGGTAATTATTCTTACTTGGGAATTTTATTTATTGAAAGTAAATATGAAAATTTATCGCTCAATCTTGAGTTCATAATGGTAAACCTAAAGAGAACTTTGTAACTTTCTTACTGAAATTTAGAGAGGTCCAATTTGTAATATGTATGTAGAGGGAAGCCGCCAACGATAATTTTACAAACTCATTGAAATTCCAATCACATTTTCTTCATCTCCCATTATCAAGCCCAACAATAAATTAAATCCTTACTACAGCATTGACTTAATTAAATTTACCAGAAGCTCACGATCTTATCACATTTGTTTTTTTCTTAACAAGCCACGATATGCGGTACTTGCGTTCTTCATAGAGGTACGCGCCGTGGGTAATTAAGCCTCTGCCTGAGGCACAAGCTCCTTAGAGGTTTCACAGGAGATACTCAAATTCCTGCATGTCCCGTCAACGTCTAATGAGGGATTTGTGCCATCAAGTTTGCCATGAAGAGGTGGGCTCAAAAGCTTGTGGTAAATTCTCCACTTCATAGATGAGCATTAATAGAACTTGCTTAATAGCCTTGAAAACACGACAAATATAAATTTTATCAGTTGCAGACAATAAATTAAGAGAGAACGGTCTCATTAATTTGATTTTTAGATTTGTAATTTATCGAGAAATAATATTAATTGGTAAGCTATGTGTGACTAAATTCATTTGCAGCTAGAAGAGATAGCAGAGAAAGAGAATTAACTTGTCCTAAAATCTGAGATCTAATTAACATTCAGAGCATCTTTAGACATTGGTTGACATTACAGAAGTAAATTTGGAAGGAACTGAGAATGATTTCACATAGTCGAGAGTTGGGCTCAGGTATTCTGGAAAACTTTATTAATGAGTACGTTCTTCCTTAGATCCATAGAGTATAGAGAATGTAGTTTCGAGGATGGAGTGTAAAAAAAATGTAAAAAATAATGTAACAGACTCCGTAGAAGATATCCCGTATATCTCCCCACCAGAGATAACATTGGTGGGCGTGGCAGAAACATCCGTAAATGGCGCAGTGTTGGCCAATCCGAATTCTGCCTGTAGATTCGCGATGGAACTGAAAAAATATTGACCGCACGATCGCGCGGTCCATTTGGGGGTTGTGGAGGTGAACCTGGTGGACTGATTGGGGGATACCAAGGGTAAATAGCCCCCTGTCACGTACGGGATCATTAGCCTGTTATCCTTAGTCCTGAACGGTGATAGCGGCGATCCAACATCATTATCAAGTTGTATGTGAATCCCACTCGTGTGTTTTACGAAACTATTCATCAGGACCTGTAAATCTTTTTTCTCATAAAAATTCAATTAATTTGTGAATATTATCGAAAGAAATGTGAATAATAAATTGACTGTGCAAAATTATTATTCACTAAATTTATATATATACTTTGGAGATAGAATTATTTTAATTGGAAATATAATCTTATTCTGTGAGTGAATTAAAGTGAAGAAGATGATGAAAACGTGTGACCCGTCGGGTCATGCGTTCGCTGATGACTCATCAGATCGTAGCGAGAGCAGTAATTTTGACTCACAGCAACGTATTTACCAAGATTTTGATTCATCAAAAAGTCTCATCGGATTGAATCTCTCCGTCGGAAGGAGTAAAGATGATTCGATAATTAAATCCAAAGAAATTCATTTATCAGTTGATGTTGGAAGACATCAGGATATACGTTTCGATAATTTTTCAAATCGTGATACTGTTGTATCTCTAATTAAATCAAAAGATATCAACTTCATAACTGAGACTCCTAATTATCAACTCGATCGATGCAACGAGTCAGACACTTCTATGGATAATATACCTCTGAATAGATCCAATAACATCATCACCAAAGACGCGGTTTACAATTTTGTGAAGAATAAGAAACAAAAGAATTTACAAAGTGGTCTGGAAAAAAGTGGTAAAGAGATGAATTATGTGGGTGAGAGAGAATTTAAGGAATACAATTTCTCTAAGAATTATAATCTGATGAAAGAATTCCACTCACCGTTAGATCATCCAAGGGACAGTCATTTATCTAGTTTGGGACTTGATCGTCTATCTAATGTTGCTTTATTAGGAAACTCTCGAATATTGGATTCATCTGATTTTCGAACTATCCCTATGCAATCAAGAAGTCCACAAAGTATGGAATCAATAGCTATAGAAGGCCTACGACGATCGCATTTGCTCAGTCAAATGGATCTATCTGCACAAAATATAACACATCGGCACACGATTAATAATTCTATGCAACACTCGCATCAGCATCATCCACAACAAGCACTAACTACATCCTTTACTATTGATGCAATATTGGGAAAAAATAATCAGAGAGAAAAGCATCAAAGGAATAATCAACAGCAGCAGTACAGAAAAACTACTAGACAAGAATGTATGTCATAATCATTCTATATATTTTCCTTTATATATCCAAATATATATTGAATTATTATATAATAATAATACACATGGTTTAGTTAAATTGATTTTTCATGTATTCTAAATTCTAAACGCTATTCATCTATTATTCCGTCCCAACAGTCTTTTATTCTAGCCTATATGTTTGATTATTAAATTGATTGAGAGAAAATTCTTGTTTGAAAAAGTTTGATCGAATAAAAATAATATAATTGAGAGAAGAAAACAATGAGCATGAATTGATTAGATTGAAATATCTCATGTTTAGGTCAAGAGCTCTCGACAAAAAGTGGAACGACTTCTTGTGTACGTGTTAACGATCCTGGAAACATCATTCCTGGTAAGGCTAAAAGAGTTAGAACAATCTTCACAGCAGAGCAATTGGAGCGATTAGAGGGTGAATTTGCGAGAACACAGTACATGGTTGGACCAGAAAGGCTTTACCTTGCACATTCACTCAGACTCACAGAGGCTCAAGTGAAGGTGTGGTTTCAAAATCGCAGGATAAAGTGGCGGAAAGTTCATCATGAACAACAGAGCCAGAGAGTCAACGAGTTGAGACAACGATCACTCACATCAGTAGAAGACGACGATTGTAAAGAGCCTAGTGGTGGCGAATGGTGAAACTGAGAACAATTTCCCCAACCCCTGTGATATTTTTCCTTCCTTTATTAATTATCCGCATATGCCCTTCAGACACTCAAAAATTTTGGACAGTTAAAAAAATAACACTATAGTCAGTGACAACAAGAGCGAGTGAGAAAATATTTCACAATTTCCATTGATACCATATCCAGTGAATATCCTGTCGTTTCTCATGAGCTTTTACTTCATAGTCTCTATCGTTCATTTCAAAAGGGAATGGAAAAAACTTGGATAATAAAACTATCATAATATCGTGAGGTGATAAACTCTTTAAAAAATTAACAAAAATCATTTTGTAATATTTTTCTCAAAGTCTCGTGATTACATAAATTTTATCCTTTTTTGTACGTATGAAAAGGTGGTAGAAGAATTGAGAAAGAAAAATGAATGACAATGACAAAAAGAGGTATGCATCGAATCGTCCAAAAGATGGATGCATGCGGAAATTTCAAGCGGACATGGAAGGACGAAGAGATTCTGCGAGACTTAAAAAAACTCATCTACGTTGTGAAGTTTCCGATTTTCCAGAGTGCACGAGAAAGTAAGTTAGCAAGAACAATTTTAGTTCATTCAGCTAATCATTGGATAATTCAAATTATGATTCATTAATGTCTCGATAATTTTTAGAAATCATTCAACTACAATGGCTGATCGAACTTTCAATTCATACACCTCTGCTGATGTTTATAAACCACACAAGCAACGTCCATTAGCGAGTAAATCCCCAATTCAGAATTCAAAAATTATGAGTAATGATGATCTCTACAATAAAATTCAGAACAATTCGAGTAGTACTCGTACTAAAATTTCCTCCGATAATTCAATGGAAAATAGAAAATTAAGGAGTAGGAGAGAAAAAATGAATGATAATTCACTTGACATAATTCCCAATGAGGAAACAGGCGAAGAATTTTCGGACTCTGGTAAGCATCGGACTCGAGTATCACTTATAGTTATGAAAGACTCACTAGCTTATTCTTCCTTACTTGCTTAGAGTATCGTTGTGGTTCAGGTAGAAAAGATTATGAAGATGATGAAGCCGATGATGAAGATGATTTTGAAGCTGATGAATATGAGCCGGACTCACAGCAGCAATTCAAAGAGTACAAAGGTACTTGGGGAGAATTTATGGATCGAAATATATCAAAAGATGAGTACATAGAATTATTACGGCGAAGGCTCAGGAATGAACGTCAAATAAATAAGTTCCTAGAGGCTAATAAATATCATTGCACGAAAAGTGAGAACAACAATTTAGGAGCTCGAGAAGAAGAGAGACGAGTTGCGGTTAAAGAATATAGATGCAGCAAGTGTGGTAATAAGACATTGGAACCTTCAATAAAGCCATCACTATCAAGGAGTCGACGTACACTGAATTCCACTGGTAAACACATTGATTTCAGAAATTATAATCAGTTTTAACAATCTCATTGATTTAATAATTTGCAAAGGATTCCCAGAAGATACTGGAATTGGAAATTTCGAAAGTGTATCTACTGAAGTCATGGACTGGCCAAAGTTAAGAAGATCGAAAAATTTCGCAAAACACGGATGGTCGAAGGGAATATGAATAATTCATCTATCCTCAAAATTTCTCCACCCTAATCAATTATTGATGATTTTATAAAAATTTGGAAGTACCAAACTGCCATGCATTCATAGAAACATCAAAGCAAATATGAACTAAAATATCCCTGTGATTAATTTTGTAATCAAATATTTTTGTATATATTATTATTATAACTTCAATTTAATTTTGGCATCAACAGTTACATTGTAAATAACATGCATTAGATGAAATTATTTGATAAGAGATTCTTGCAATAAATTCATTAGATTTCCTCAAGTAGAACAATATAATTTATGTGAAAATCCTCTGTAAATACTATGCCAGAATTAATAACGATTTTATCATATGTAAAAAATGTGTCAAAAGAATAAATTTTCTCGAATCTGTACATTAAAAAAAAATAAGAAATGATAAACCAAGGAAATACAATATCATAGACTTCCTTCATACAATTTATATGAGAACATCAAATTTACAGAAATGTAAATAAAAGTGTCGTAAGATTAATCGAAGTGAATCGTCTAAAACGATAGTGGACGTTGCTAACAGTACGAAGAGAGAATGAGCGAAGGGTAGAAGGGGAAGAGAGCTTTCATATCCTGCAAGCTACACCCCTAAACGTTAGAGTAAGCTCCGCCCCAGTTGTCCTCGAATGAAATAGGGGGTGAAAAGAGAATAGGAAGGGAGAGCCAAACACCAGGACTTCAGGACCGGTTATCTCAACCTCCCCCTCGGTGAACATCGTCGTTGGCATCCGCGGCATTCCAATTAGCTCGCGAATCAAAAGAGCCTCACTGCCTTTGTGGGGTATCATCCTACCCTTCCTACTTTCCAAAAGCCTCTCTTCCTCCCTCCACTCCTTTCCGTTTACCTTCACAACCTTATTCTCTCGTCTATCTCCAATGTTCAATTCTATACGTGTATGTATATATATCTCTCTGGTGTTCTCGTTCATTTTCTTGCTTTTATTGCCACACTAGTCTTACAGACATCTACACTAGTCAATTTTTTTCCTCCATCTATGGATCCATACATCGGGGAGAAATAACGATCAAGTACAAAAATCCACTAATCCAAGGTATCTTTGAGGATTTTTGAATGGAAAAAAAATTAACGCATTAGTTTAATTTCGGATGAACATTACTGCTTTCAGATAGTTGGGAAATTGCTTTTCATTCGGTACGCCTGAGAAGTGGAAAATTTTTGTAATAACGATCGAGGAATTTTAAATTGCTCGAAACAATAGCCAATTACTTTTATTTTGTTTCATGAAAGTATGTAATATTTGCAGTGATTGAGAAAGTTTGAAAATTTTAATAAAATATTACGTTTGCCCTCAATTTTAATTGGAATTCAACTGGAGAGTGGTAAAATGAGTAATTGATCTTATATAATTCATTAGGCAGTAGTAGTAATGAATGAATAAATGAATAATTTATTGCGAAACCCGTATATCAAATTACCTAACTTATCATTTAATAAAAGTTTTATTACTAAAATATTTTCATTTCTTCCATACTCTAAATTTTCATCCACTTCGTTAGATTACCCACTTTGTTTATCATTTGTGGATATTAAAATTACCACAATTGTGATTCAAGAGCTGTGTACAATATTGCATATTGTATATTTGCATTATCTATGAGCGGAATATATATTAGGGGTGGGGAATCAAAAGAAGAACAAATAAACGAAGGGCATTTATTCGCTCCGCCCAATCCCACTATAACTATGGTTATTCAATGCAGCATAACCCTGTGGACATATAGTCATAATGGAAAGAGGGGTAGAATGAGAGAGAAAAACAGGTACATACCAAGAGAGCGAAAGAGGGATGCTGGAATTAAAAGGAGCGTTAAGAACCGCGAACGTAATTTAATCCAGAAGGAAAAATATGAAATAGAAGGTAAGGAAACGTTATAAATCACAAAATTGGTAGGGGAGGTAATACAATAAAATTGCAATTAAGTGTCTTTGAAGATTTGTTTTTTTTCTCAATATCCTCGCACATTTAAATGGTAGAAACTGACAAGGACAGCAATGACTGTTACATACAATTGCTTGGCGATTTTAGTAAGGGCTACGCAATACTACTGAGTAACTTTGTGGCCATGATCAAAGAACATTCCACAGTCTAAAATATGTTGGCTATATCCCTGGGCATTGCTATATAGTATAATCACTTTCGCAGATGAATCCATATCAAAGAAGAAGAAATTTATGGAATGAGAAATTCCTGGATAAATAGTAATATTTCTTGGCAATTATTTTTATGAGTATTTTCTACATTCTGTTTTGACAGCTTGTGGTAAATTGTGAATTATCCAAAAGCGGTCGTGTTTTGCGTCATTCTATTTGACACGCTCATGCAGACATTGTGAGTGGACACCTGTCAGCTGCATATGGGGGTGCTTACATAATCGGCAATACACAACTTTTGTGGCGGTGTGTCCATAATTTGACATATCATCAGTCATCATAAATATGTAACTACCAAATTCAATAATCATGGCATCTCATTTTTTTCCAAAATTCTCTCAAGAAATCAATGATGATGCTTCTTCGAATATAATTGGCAATATCTATACTCAATTATGGAAGTTTTATTCCTAAATAATGCAAACTTTTCCCTCCAAACAGTAAAGAGATTTTTTAATGAAAATATTTTAATGTGAGAGTTTAGTAACATTACTAATAACGCGCGTTGAACCCCTTTCATATTATACATAAAAAAACGTAACCATACTCATCGCAAGCTGCATAAAAGGATCTACCGTGGAGCTGCGTTCATCGCATTCATAACATCAGACGGGGCAATAAAAGTCATCCCACTCGCCTCTCCCACCCCACTACAATACCCCTCTTGTGCTTCTCTTCTCGATGTTTCGTTCACAGCGTTATGCTATCCCCACGTTGTATAGGAAAACAGGGGAATCAAAAAACGACAAGAGTTGAGAGTTGGTATGGGGTAAAATGGGGTGAGAATGGAAGAGAAAGGGGGTACGGGTGGTTATTGTCAAGTTGCGACAGTAGCCTAGAACACACACGATACAATTTTTATCGGATATCCAATTTCGGTCGTGACGCAAGGGAAGTTAAAAGAGGATAAAAACGACAAACATGGGTGGCGGAGGGGAGGGCGACGAGCTTCAAAATTTTCCATTTTTCCGTGCGAGCGAAGTGGATATTGTACGATGAATATGCCCCCCATGTACAAAGCCAGTCACAAAGGGAAATAACGTGAGAGCTTTATTTTTTATTTTTTTTCAAACAATTTTTCTCGTCATATACAGTCGAAATATTGGAATCCATTGTTGGCAGTGTAAGAGAACCAAATCAATTGAATTCCAACTTGGAGAAAAAAAAGAGAGACAAACAAATTACTTTTTCTGCAACTCCTATGAAAGTGGAATGAGTAAAAATCAGATTGTTTACTGTTACTATTATTTATTTTTTGAAATATTTATCTCAAGCTGTTCTATTCAACATTGAATTTAATTATAGTATATGATAAAATAAAATATCGAAATTATCCCTATAAATTCAATAAGCCAAGAAAATGTGTTAACAGGCAGACAGATTACAAGTATCATAGGCATGTTACAAGCATCATTCATCCCCTTAAATGTCATTCGTTTGTCTCTCACCCCTCGATAGAAGGGTCAAGTGTTCCTACTGTATTTCAACGTTGAGTACACATAAATATATGTAACTTTTTATATGTGTTTGTGAGCATACGCTGAGGGAGATTGTGTAGAAAGAATTGCAACTATTTCATTTAGGGAAGATTAGACGGATTATGTACCGAGTGATACAGAGGGGACAGTTGCGGATCCTTTTAGCCACACGCAGATGCTTGATTAAAGCTACGACTTTTCGAGTGACTCGAAATAATACAGTCTAATTAAGTAACATCCTTCAAATTATCTTATTTTTATTTTATATGATGATTACATCAGTTTCGATACTTCAATAATATTTTATTAGATTTTTTCTTATAAAAAAACGTTCATCCCAAATCAAGATTCATGGATTAATAATCGACAGAATGAACATATATTAAGTTCATGACGCGAAAACGTTGATTTTAATGAATCAACCCTTTGAATCACAGCGACAGTGTCACTTTGACATTTATCTCAAATCTCTGGCAAAACAATGGAAGTTTAAATCCGATTTTAATCAGATTAAATCCTTTCAACTTTTTCGCTATCAGCACAACTGGTAATGACATTATTGTATATTTAATCATTACGATACTGTTTACTTTTTCATTCGCCCAATTAATTTTCCAAATGGTAGCTTTGATATAACACATTAATTGTAAATTCTTGTAACAGAAATATAGGGGAAGGTGGGGTAAAATGGACACACCCTAGTTTTGATGTTATATATTATGAAAATTGCAAGAAATCGGGGGAAATATCAAAGATAGGTTTATTTTGATCGTTCCATTGGAAAGCTGAGGAAATTTCAAG